>RJWJ010029871.1:0-20308 GCA_004363605.1 Indri indri | reverse complement strand
TCTTCCCCATCATTCCTGCCTTTTGAGGGCCTGCAGCGACCAGCTGGGGGATTCCTGCTTGCAATTCACTCTCACTTTTGTTGGCTGATTCTACATTTATAGCAATCATAGGAAAGGAAGGGATTAGACAGGAACTTGGGACAGGGGAGGGAGATTTAATCTAGTGCTGGTGTCACATGTTTGACTGGCTCCAGCCCTAAACTTCCCAGATAACCCTGACAACTGCCACACATGGACTGAGAAGAAAAATTCTAAGCCTGTGCTTTGTGTATGTCTTTTCTTAAGAGCTGCAAAGGAACCTGATATTATAGCCACAAAAGGTAATAGTCTAGCCAAGCTGTGCTGGGTCAAGAATGCCCACGTCAAACCCACCATCACTGAGTCTTATCCTGTGCTCCAGTGCTGTGACGGATGCCAAGTGTATGCAGATTTTGACTCCCTGCCACCTTGCTGCTGTGACATAAATGAGGGACTCTGATTTGAGAAAAGTGGGCATGAAAATCTTCGTGAGCAGTACTTCTTTCTTAGTGGGATGTTTTATTATTCAAATAAAGTTCTAGAGTGTTTACATGATATTATATAATGAACAATGTTATTTTACATACTTTTGAATAAATGTGCAACATTGAAAATAATCCTCTCTATTGTTGGTTATAAACATCCCTTATTTAAATAGATGTATTAACCACTTTGGGGATTGGGGTAACTAGTTTGTAATATTCCACTGCAATAGAAGGAGAGTTAGAGCAGAAAATAAAAGCCTTCAGCACATCTCCAACCCCAGAAGGCAGATGCACCTTGATCTCAGGGCATTGCTAGTTTCAGCCTCAGCTGATCTTGCCCAGGGGGAGTAGTTGGTTTGGCTCTTCCTCTGAGGGATTTGGTCAATCACATCCACCCCCCGCCCCACCGCCCCGGGGGACGCCATTCATCCAAAGGCGGTGAGAAGAGCCAGGTGGGATTTCCCTGGGATAAAGCTGTCTGACCTGTGTGAAGATGGGCTTGAGCTCAGTGCCTCCAAAGGGCATTTGGAAAACCCGGATTCCTCCTGCTGCCATTGTCCAAATCTTCAGAGCAGGCTGCCTCCTTTGTGGATCAGTGTAAGTGGTTTGGGCTGATCCTGCCAGCTATGTCTTCAGCTGTAACAGGAACCCTCAGCCAAAGCCCAAGCCCAGACACCCTGGACCACAGAGAGAAAGAAAGGAAACTTACTGAGGACTGTGAGCCCCTTTGATTTTCAGGCCCAGAGAGTCATTGA
This sequence comes from Indri indri, assembly GCA_004363605.1. Classification (NCBI taxonomy): domain Eukaryota; kingdom Metazoa; phylum Chordata; class Mammalia; order Primates; family Indriidae; genus Indri; species Indri indri. The sequence continues at coordinate 19,050 of RJWJ010029871.1, read as the reverse complement.
AACTCAACAGCAGTCATGTCTCACTCCCCTTTGGAGCTAAATAATTATCTCTTAAAGCCACTTGCTAAGTGGGCTCTAGACTGATGCCAAGTAGCTGTAAAATGCCATATGCTGGACACCAGTATATAAATTAGACCTCCTTTTAAAGAACAAACTTGCCAAAACATAAATGTGTATGAGATAACCCTTTTCTTAAAAATAAAATATGTTAAGCCAAGATTGACAATAAAATAGCTCTATTAAGACAAGTAGCTTCCAGAGGGGATGCATTTATTTTTATATGCAAATAAATCACCCTTCAACAGATATACAGTAGTTATAAGATCTGAAAATTAAGTCTGCCAGAGAGAACTGCAATCTCTGGATTCATATGCCTTAATCCTTCCGTGCAGAGTCTCAGCATTTCATATGGTAAACATGCCAGAAAAGGACTCTGGGGAAGAAAAACATGTATCAGTTGTTCAAAAAGAGAGACTTCCTTATACTATCTGGGGTTACTGAGGTCAAATGAGACAACTGCTCCTGTTTTACACAAAACACCAAATCCAAAGTACTAATCCTAACAAGGAACGGGCCGGTTCTGATTGTTTACTTTCCTATCTACAGCTATGCCGTTATGAAACAAATAATATAAACAGCCCGTGTGAACTAATTTTACACATGCCAAACATCAACTGCATCTTACTCATTATCTCAGATAAACAATACAAAATGTAAATTAGTGATCTGAATTAAAGGTTCCAAGTCTTAACTACCCAATTTTCCAAGACAATTAGAAAAAGAAAAAAAATCAAATACTCTAAGCGTTATTTTTCATATGCCTAAAACTATATAATAAAGTCTTTGTATAAATAAGTCACTTCATACTCTGGTTTCTCTTCAGATCTTATAAATCGTTTGCCTTTTACTAAATAAGTCACTTTAAACACATATACAATACAAACTAATGAACCGAATTAGAAATTCTTAAACATTTTAAACACTCAAGCAATACAAGCATGCATAAATTTCTGTAAGAGTGAAAAATCTTGCTAGCAAAAATAATTTATGACTGTATCATGTTAACTCATAGTGTACAGTACTGGATTTACAAGAACAAGTGTAGTAAAAATGAACACTGAGGTCACTTAATGTTAAGTAAGATTATGATCCTTCAAAGGACATTAAATCCTTGCTTTTCAGAAACATTTTTGGGTTTTGGCTTTGTAATAAATATGCAATAGATATCTGCAGTACACTGTATATGTTGAGAGCTTATCTCTCTCCATTTGAAAGTCTTTCTCTGGAGTCATAATGTCTTAGAGGTATCCCGGTGGGTGGGGAGTTGGGATTTTGCAGCAAGTCCATTAACAAAGCAATCTTATCATCTATGTGCTCCTGGAGTTTACATATTCGCTGATCAATGTAGTCCATAAGTTTCTTTTCCATCAGTTCCATATTTTTAGAAAGAATCTTTTCCAGGTAGGAGCAAACAGATTGTTCTTCCATTCTAAAAAGCAATTTAAAAAAAATCAAATTTCCCTAATGTAACAAAAATAACCAAGTTATACAACAAGCAGCCAACATAAATGGCTGAAATTTCTCTCCATAACTATGCTGTCTGCTTACAAGGTATGTCCAGGTTCCAAGTATACCACAAGTGACCACAGTCCTAAATGCCCAACACATTCTTAAATTATTAGATTATACAATTGAAATGGGACTATAAAAGTGAAGATGAACCTTTCAAGAACAATCCTTTAGAAAGGGCCTTCTGGTACTGAGCTCCAAATCAAAACTATTCTTGCCTAATTTTTAAAAAGCCAATGTGTATATTTTCCGAGTACTTCCCCAAGCAACCCTACAATTTAAACAGTTTTTCTTCCTTCATACAGACAACTTTACTAAAGTACTGGAAGGTATTCTAAGCCAATATGAATATAACACTTATGAATTTAACTGGATAGGCAAATTAATAATAAATAAAAAGCACACCAGTTCCTAACATTCATATTCAACACTAGTAGAGTAAATCTCAGAGTGTGGTCCACAAAACTCTGGGGTCTCCGTGACTTTTTCAGGGATTCAATGAGGTCAAAAGTATTTTTATACTAAGATGTTATTAATATTTGACTTTTTCATCCTCATACTCTCATGATTATACACTGGCATTTTCCAGGGCTACAAAATGTATAATGTCATTGCTCTGATGACTAATAAAATTTTTAGTTGTGTATTCTTTCCTAAAATTTCTTAATAAGTTTAGTGTATAAATATACGCTTTTTCAGAGATTAACCCAGCTTGTTCTCAGTATTGCTAGCATGCTCTAACTAGCTACATTGATTATACATGCCATAATGCAACATATATGACAATGCAGCCAAAAGCTAAACCGCACAGATTTCCATAAATTTAAAACACCCTTCTCATTAAACTTCTTAAAAGAAAATTTGGCTGATTTTCATAAAGCTTGTTATTTACGTTTATATTAATACATAGTGTGTTTAGTATTGTTATTTTTAAACAAATATTTTTATACAGCCTACATAAAGATTTTTATCAATTAAGAGTGTAAAGACCAAAAAAGTTTGAGAACCACTACTCTAGAATATATCAAGGAGGATTTTTTTAAAAACTGTTTATTTTGAAATTATGGATTCACAGGGTTGCAAAGTTATGAGAGTTCCTCAGTATCCTTCACTCAATTGTCCCAATGGTTACATCTTATCTAACTATAATACCCAAACCAGGAAACTGATACTAGTACAATGTATGTATAGTTCTATCGCACGTATACATATTTATTTAAACACTACAATCAAGAGGCAGAACTATTCCTTATCTACAAAATCTCCTTCCTGCTACCCCTTCATCGTCACATTCACTTTCGCAATCCCCTCCTTCCCTAACACCTGGCAACCACTGTATCTTCTCCATCTCTATAATTTTGTTATTTAGGGAATGTTATCTAAATGAGATCATATAGTATGCGACCTCTTGAGATTATACTGTTACTCAGCACAATGCCTTTGTGAGCCATCCAAGTTGCTGCTTTTCGTTGCCTACAAGCGTGTGAGCATTCCATGATACGCACGTACCACGGTTTGTTTAACCATTCATACACCACATTTTTATTGTTTTCAGTTTGGGGCTCTTACAAACAAAGCTGCTATGAACAATTGTGTATAGGTTTTTGTGTAGACAAACTTTCATCTGTCTGGGATAAATGCTCAGGAGTATGATTGTTGGGTCGTATAGTAACTGTATGCTTAGTTTTTAAGAAACTGCCAAAATAGTTTTTAGAGCAGCTATACCATTTTACATTCCCACCCGCAACGTATGAGAGATCCAGTTCCTCCACATCCTTGCCAACATTTGGTATTGTTACCATTTTTAAATTCTAGCCATTCAAGTAAGTGTGTAGTGATATCTTGTGGTTTTAATATGCATATCCCTAATAGCCATAAAGTCAGTGTTGATCATCTTTTCATTTGCTTATTTGCCATTTGCATACTCTCTTTGGTGAAATGACTGTCTTTTGCCATGTTCTAATTTTGGATTGTATGTATGTGTGTGTGTGTGTGTGTGTGTGTGTGTGTGTGTGTTTTAATGTTGAGTTTTGATCAGCCATTTGTTGGATTTGTGATTTGCAAATATTTTCTCCCAGTTTGTATTTTAATCCTCTTAACAAGATCTTTCATGGATGAAAGTTTTCAATTTTGATGGGGTCTAATATATCAATTTTTTCATCTGATGGGTCATGTTTTTGGTGTCATATCTAAGAAGTCTTTTTCTAGTCCTAGGTCCCCAAGAGTTTCTCCCATAGATTATTAGAAAGGTTTTACAATTTTATATTGTACGTTTTAGTCTATGAACCATTTTTTGTAAATTTTTGTATAGGGTAAGAGGTTTCAGTCACAATTCATTCTTTGCCTGTGAATATCCAATTGCTCCAGTACCACATGTTAAAAAGACTATCTTTCCTCTGTTGAATTACTTTTACGCCTTTGTCAAAAATCAGTATACTTGAGTAGACCTATTTCTGTGCTATATATTCTATTGATCTGTGTATCTATCCCTTTGTCAATACCACAATCTTGAATACTGTGGCTCTATATCTTGAAATCAAGTAGTGACTTCTCTCACTTCATTCTCCTTTTTCAAAATTGTTTTCTAGTTCCTTTATCCTTCCATTTTTTTAGAATTTTCCATTTCAAAATTTTAGAAATCATCTCATTCATATTTATAAAAAATCTTGAACTACTGATAGGAACTGTATTAAACTTTTATTATCAACTTGGGGAGAACTGGCATTTTTAATATACTTAGTCTTCAAATCCATGAACATGGTTTGTTTCTCCATTTTCTTAGGTCTTTCATCAGTATTTCATAATTTTCAGTCCACAGATCCTGTACATGTTGTTAGATTTATATGTATTTTTACATGTTTTATAATTATTTTTACAGATTTGTATATTTTACATGTATTTACATGTTCAATTCTTTGGGGTAATCTAGTTTTGGTATCATGGTAATGCTGGCTTCATAAAATAAGTTGGGAAATCTTTCCTCTTCTATTTTTTAGAAGTGTGTAAAATTTGTGTTCTTTAAATGTTTGGTAGAATTCTCTAGTGGAAACATCTGGGCCAGGATATATCTTTTTCATGAGCTTTTCAATGACAAATTAAGTACTTTTAATAGTTATAGGACTATTCCATTTCCTATTTCATGTTGGTTGAGTTTGGTAGTTTGTAGTTATTGAGGAATTAATCCATTTCTTCTAAGTTATCAAATTTATAAGCATAAAGTTGTTTGTCATATTTTTTATTGTATCTTTTTAATGGCCTTAGGATCTGTAGGGATATCCTGCTACATTGCTGATATTGGTGATTTGTGTCTTCCCTCTTTTATCTTTGCCAGTCTTGCTAGAAGTTTACCAATTTATTAAAATTTTCAAAGAACCAGCTTTTTGCTTCCTTGATTTATTATTTTCCTGTTTTCGAGTAAACTGATTTATGCTCTTTATCATTTCCTTCTTTCTCCTTGCTTTAGGTTCATTTTGCTTGGATTTTAAATTATGGATTCAATTTCTTTAATGGTTATAGGTCTATTCAGATTATCTGTTTCATCTTGGTTGAGGTGTTGTAATTTTGTGCTATTGATTTGAAAACTTTCCTCTTCTAAGGTAATCATTTAGTGCTATGAATATCCTTATCAACACTTCTTTAGCTGCATCTCACAAATTTTGATCTGTTGTATTTTCATTCATTTCCATGTATTATTTTTAATTTCTGTTGAGATTTCTTCTTGAACCATAGATTTATGTGTGTTGTTTCATTTCCATGTGTTTAGGAATTTTCTTCTTGTCTTTCTGTTACTGATTTGTAGTTGGAGAATATACTTTGTATGATTTCAATCCTTTTAAATTTGGTTTTGCTTTATGACTCAAGATATAATCTATATGTGAATCTTCCATGGACACTTGAAAAAATGTATATTCTGCTATTGTCGTTACAGCCTTCAATAAATGTCAATTCAATCCTGTTGGTTGTTAGTGGTGTTTAGTTACAAAATAATCCAGCTACCTCATTTTCAGATAAAAACTCTAAACTGAGGAAGATTAAACAGTATGACAAAATGAGTAAGCCAAAACTATGACCAGAGTCCTGAATTCCAGTCTAGAACACAATTTTGACACACTATACCTATGTAAAGAATTAGGAACATAATAAATACCTAGCTACCTCTTAATCAAATATGTGTTGCCAAAATAAAGGATTAAGAGATCAGGGGTAAAGCTTGTATACTACAAATAATTATCATCCTAATATAGTTTATTATTATTCAGAAATTAGCCTAGACCAAATATAATCTACAAAGAAAACCTTTTACAATGGCATATTTAACATACCCAGGCAGAAAATAGGACAAACATAAATAAAACAATGTAAGATTATGATTCCCACAGCTCCTCTCCATTCATGCAAATCACTTTCTACTCCCAACGCTTAGCTAGTACTTATAACCCTTCCAACAAATGCCTGAGAAGTGTGCAACACCTCCAGCTATAGGCACTGAATTTCAAAGCAATCCATTCTACTCTGTAGTTATTCCCTATAAGTGTATGAATAGTGAAATGTAAAAAAGAAAAAGAAAAAAAAAGGCTGCTAAAGTTTTCTCTGGAAACAGATTTTCAGGCAGTACTCATTGAGACAAATCTGTTTCCCTTCATCTGATTCTCCCAACTACCAGATTTAAACTACATTTGTCTTAAAATAGTACTTACCCAACACCAAGAATGCCTTCACTGGGCTTGGTGATGTTTTCCTGCCACTCAGCCTTATGTCCCACATGGAGATGATTAACTTGACTACACAAATTCTGGAGAAAAGGTAGCAACTCAGAGTTAGGTATATTTGAGTTCTCAATTGTTTTCTTTGGTAAGAAAGAGGATACTGCATTTTTAAGATCATTTTCAAGAAGGGAATGATTTTGTGGCATAATTTTACACTCGCTAAGGTTTGTAGTATTCCCTTGACCAGGTGGCTGTGTACTTTTGTCGATGTAAGCTTTTAAGTTTTCTGTCACGTTTCCAGACATCAATCCAGTTCTAAAAGGAAAAGGTGTGGAGGATGACTTGTCTAAGGCTCCTAAGGTAGATGATGAGTGTAGTCCAATCACATGCTTGTATCCAGGATTTCCCGAAACAGACTGAAGCTGCTCTCCAACGGGAATGTGATTCTAAAGAAGGTAAACAAGTAAACATTAATATGAATAACATTGACAGCTAAATTTTGGAGTAATTACTATGAGCCAGGCACTGTGCACTCTTTTATTTGATACTCAAAACATCCTCATGAAGTAGGCTACTATTCATATCCCAGTATTAAGTGGAGGAGACCAAGGCTATTGATGGCCTGGCCAAAGTAACACAGCTAGTGAGTGGCAGAACTGGGGACACGAATCTAGGCTAACTTAACTCCACAGTCAGGGCTTTTAATCATTTCACTGTAGTTTTCCTAAAGAAAATATTAAAATAAATACTAGCAAGCATAGTAAAATTACATTGACATATTTTAATGTTTTCACTACAAAGGCCTCTTTAATTCATGGTAATAAAATATAGTACACTCAATTGAGTCACGAGAATTGATAATTTTCTTAGAATTCAATTATATTATTCCCAACTTTCAACATTATGGTAAGCTACTCATTTTTACATAGTCATATCTTTTGCAATGAGTTTTTCATGGAAGCTATACAGATAGGTACACTATTTAAAGCTGTATGTTCTATGGGTACATTTGTGACATTTTCAGTGACTAAAATGTGCTACCACTTGGCTGTGTTTGCTGTAAGAATTTCTAGGATAATAAGAGTTACGTTCTACAGACTCAACTGCTCATGTAGTATTATTTCCAGAGAAGATTCTGGATTACCTTGAAGAGAAGGTTACAGTATCTCCCTTTCATGTTCTTCAATTTTTCCACTAGAGAAAAGCAAAATACCTCTAGCCTAACTAACTCTAAAGCATTATAGCTCCATTCTAAATTCAAAACACAGAAGTCTACTAGAGATTCTTATCAGGGGATATTATCCCACACTTACTGCTGTTCAACAGCTAGTGAGAGATAGACTGAAAAAAGTAACACTCAAGATTGGCTGAAGAAATTCAGTTCATATATTCATCTAGATATTCTAAAAAAGTATTGCTAGACTAAGCCAGGCCAATATTCATTTATTTAACAAATATTCACCAGGAATCTACTCTATGCTAGGTATTGTTTCAGGCACTGGAAATGCAGCAGTGAACAAAACAAATTAAAGTCCCTTACCTCATGGAGCCTACATGATAGGAGAGTAGGAAGAGACAGACTACATAGGAAGGAAGAAAGAAAATATACCATAGGATAGAGATGGTGATCAATACTTCAGGGAAAAATAAAGAAGGAAAGGGAAATAATGAGGGCCAGAGAAGGTGGGGGAGGACTGTAATGTCATGCTCTCATCCAACTTCTTTTACTCAACTGCGCTTTGGAAAAATGCTCTTTATGGAGAAATGTTAACCTGTTGTCAATTTATCTTCAAATTTGACTTTTGAATAAACCTGAATATTTGAATATTCCTAGAACAAGATGGATTATACATAATTATATTTACAAAATGTTAACATTAGACAACTTTCCGTAAGGTCAAAAAAACTTTAGTCATAATGGAAAAACTCACTTATTCTCTGTATTTCTAAAAATTATATTATAGAAAATAGACAAATCTAAACTAACAGTAATGATATTTATACTAGAGTCAATGTCAAAATTATGGGTGATCATTAAGTAGGCAGAAAATTTAAACTGAAAAATCTAAATGTAAAGATATTTGCTATGTAAAATTTTCTGACATACAGTATTTCTGATTGTTTATAAGAAATGCATTGATTATAAAAATTAGTCATTGGTAAGAATGTAAAATGGTATAGCAGTTATGAAAAATAGTACAAAGGTTTCTCAAAAAATTAAAAATGGAAGTACAATATGATCTGACAATCCCACTTCTGGGTATATATCCAAAAGAACTGAAGTCAGGATCTCAAAAGAGACATCTGCACTTCCATGTTCATTGCAGCACTATTCACAATAGCCAAGACACAGAAACGACCTAAATGTCCACTAACCGATGGCACTGATAAAGAAAATATGGTATATACATACAACGAAATATTATTCAGCTTTTAAAATGAAGGAAATCTTGTCATATGCGACAAAATGATGAATCTGGACGTCATTACACTAAGTGAAATAAGCCAGTCACAGAAGGAGAAATAATGCATGACTTCACTAACATGAGGTATCTAAAACAGTCAAACTCATAGAAACAGAGAGCAGAATGGTGGTTGCCAGAGGCGGAGGGAAAAGGGGAAATAGGAAGTTGACACTCAACAGGTACTAGTATAAAGTTTCAGCTATACGAGATGAATAGGTTTCAGAAATCTGCTGTACAACACTACAGTTAACAATAACATTGTGCCATGTTTCATGTTAACAAAAATTTGTTAAGAGGGTATATCTCATGTTAAGTGTTCTTACCACAATGAAAAAAAGTCATATTTTCTGAGATGTGAGTTCTTTAGGTGATTTTTTTCTCTTTAGATTAAACATCAAGAAATTCACAGGTAAGTACATGCCACTATAGGAAATGAACAAACCCCAGGTGCCTGGCTGCTATTCCCCTACTTCTTTTTATATGAGCTTTTTCAATTTTTATTTTGACTTGTCCCGGCCTATATTGTTTTGTAAGCCACATCAAATCCTTTTGAAAGTAGATGGTATATAAACTACATATGTTGTATACAGAGATTTCTGAAAAATTAATAGTTTATCTGAATAGATTATAGGAGTTATAAAAGTATGACTTTTCTATACTTTTTTGTTTTTTTAATTATAAAATATTCAAACATGTATCACCTTTAATAATCAGAAAAAATGAATAAGGCCATTTTGAAGGGGAAAAAAAGAATATTAATGGCCGGGCGTGGTGGCTCATGCCGGTAATCCTAGCACTCTGGGAGGCCGAGGCAGGAGGATCACTTGAGCTCAGGAGTTTGAGACCAGCCTGAGCAAGAGTAAGACCCCGTCTCTATTAAAAATAGAAAAAATTAGCCGGGTGTGGTGGTGTATGCCTGTAGTCCCAGCTACTCAGGAGGCTGAGGCAGGAGGATCACTTGAGCCCAGGAGTTTGAGGTTGCTGTGAGCTAGGCTGATGCCACTGCACTCTAGCCCGGGCAACAGACCAAGACTCTGTCTCAAAAAAAAAAAAAAAGTATTGACTCCTGAACAATTGAATGTTTTCTTTGAGAAAATGGGCCAAATCCTTTCATTCAAATAACATTAAATGACAACTATATACTCTGATATAGAATTCCTATTCAATTATTCTAAATCGTTAAAGTGAAAACAAATCAAAGTCAGCAATCTGAACTACAAATACAAAGAAATAAGAAATACTCTAATATTTATTGAGATATCATGAAGGTTTGGACTGCATTTCATACTCACATTGACTCAAGAGTATTGAACTTTAATAAAACTTTCAAGAAAACAAATAATTCCATGGCACAGGTGAAGCAGGGAGAAATCGAGACGTCTAATGCAGGTCCCCAGGTTCCCCCCTTTCCCTTAGGACAGGCCCTGCCCAGACAATGTGTGTGGTCACACCACTTATTCAGGAGCCGTTTTGGTCATGAAACATCACCATTTTATGCTCAAATATTTGAATGGTTTTCGTGACCTTTTCTATGCCTTAGAAATCCACAGAGGCCTAGTATGTTAACAATAAGCAATCCTAGAGAACCAGAATACATGTGATGCATTGTGCTATGACAACACTAGCTGACAGGAATTTTTCAGCTAAGGACTTTCTTGCTAGAAAGGAAGTCTTTCATTAGCATGTTTAAAAGTACATGCAACTGGATCACCTTCTTTCTTCCCCAGGGTGTCCCTCAAATGTCCCTGCATTAGTTGTGGGAAGAAAGCAAGTTACAGCACCATGTACACAGCACTTACCCCTAAGTGTTGGCTGGGGATTTTGCGGGGGTGGTGATGCAGTCTTATGTGTGTTTCTATATGCATAAAAAACTCTAGAAGGATATATATCAAACTGTTACCTGTGGTTACTTCTGGGGAACAGAATGACAGCTGAGAAAACACTTTAATTTTTTACTGAACACTTCTGTATTGATTAAAATTCACGGGAATGAAAACTTTTTATAGAATAAAACCATATTAAAATTTAAAGATGTAGCCAAAATAAATATTTGCTATGTAATTTCATTTTTTTTCCAAAATCAAGTTCTTAAAAGATAGAAATTGGTAAGTAAGCTAGTTATAGTTAACTAATCATTCCAAAATCATTTCACAAAGAATTTCTTCCTTTTTAAAATACTCCACTAAAAGTTATTCTCAAACTACAAAGTACATAGACTCACCTAGGTATGAGTGTTTAAAATACTGATTCCCAGACCCTACCCTCTGGGATTGAGTAGGTAGCAAATGAGGACCAGGAATCTGCATTTTGAAGCCATTCCAAAGGATTCTGACACAGGTGTTCTATGGATTACACTTGAAAAATCACTGCCCTAAACTATTAAAAAAGCTCTAATCACACACGCTTGACAAATTCTTCCACTATGCTCACTATCTCTTTACACAACTATCTTCTAATTTCTTCTTTTAATCTAAACTTCTTGAAAAAACCCATTTGCAATCAGTAATTCCACATCCCAATACCCAGTTCCTACCTAATCCCTCATAATCTGGTTGACATCTCATCACTATTTAAACTACCCCCTGAAGATCTCCAAGAAATATTTGGTTGATAAATCCAATAGACACATATAGTCATGTACCACACAATGACATTTAGGTCAACAATGGACCCCATATACAATCGTGGTCCCCTAAGATTATAATGGAGCTGAGTAATTCCTATCAGCCAGTGGTGGCACCGCATAACGCACTACTCACATGTATGTAGTGATGCTCAGTGTAAACAAACTTACTGCACTGCCGGTCACATAAAAGTCTACATAAAATTATGTACAGTACATAATGCTTGATAATGATAACAAATGTACTGGTTTGTGTATTTATTATACCATTAATCATTATTTTGGAATATATTCCTTCTATGTATATCTATAAAAAAAAGTTAACTGTAAAACTGCCTCAGGCAGGTCCTTCAAGAGGTACTCCAGAGGAAGGCATTATTATCATAGATGACAGCTCCATGCATGTTATCACCCCTGAAGATCTTCCAGTGGGACAAGATGTGAAGGTGGAAAATAGTGATATTGATGATTATTACTATGTGCAGGCCTAGGCTAATGCATGTGTTTGTGTCTTCGTTTTTAACAAAAACATTTAAAAAGTAAAAAAATACTAAAAACTTCAAAAACAGAAAAAAGCTTATAGAATAAGGAGATAAAGAACATATTTTTGTACAGCTATACAATGTGTGTTGCAAGTTCAGTGTTATTACGGAAGAGTCAAAAAGTTTTAAAAATTTAAGATTATAACGTAAAAATTCACAAAATAAGCTAAGGTTAATTTATTATTGAAGAAAGAAAATTATGCTTTTATAAATTTAGCATAGCCTAAGTGCACAGTGTTTATCAAGTCCACCATAGTGTAATCTCCTAGGCCTTCACATTCACTCGGTGCTTACTGACTCGCCCAGAGCAATGTGCAGTCCTAAGAGCTCCATTCATGCTAACTGCCCTATACAGGTGGACCATTTTAAATCTTTCATATCATATTTTTACTGTACCTTTTTTAAAATTTAAATTTAAATTTTTTGTTTGAGATATCGAGATCTCACCATGTGACCCAGGATGTTCTCAAACTCCTTGGCCTCAAGCAATCCTTCTGCCTCAGCCTCCTGAGTAGCTCAGATTACATGCACAAGTCACTACATTCAGCATTTTACTGTACCTTTTCTATGTTTAGATAATGGTTAGATACACAAATACCACTGTGATACAATTACCTATAGCATTCAATAGAGTAACATGCTGTACAGGTTTGTAGTCTAGGAGCAAGAGGCTATACCACATAACATAAGGTAGGCTATACCATCTAGGTTTGTGAAAGTACTCTCTGATGTTTGTACAGCAACGAAATCAAGTAAGGATGCATATCTCAAAACGTATCCCAATTGTAAATCGAGGCATGACTGTATACATATACGTACTTGGATCCATAAACAGGACAGACAAGTCTCTGTATGCATGAAGTTTATACTTTAGTGAGACTAACAAGCCACCAATACATAAAAAACAAACTGGTCAGAAGGGCACTGATGAACTATGATATAGATTTGGAGGTACATGCTACTTTAAAACTCAGTGGCTGGGAAAGGTCACATTAAGGATGTAACTTAAAATGAGATCTGAATAATAAAATAAAATGCAGACACAAAAATATCACAAGGTACAGTTACAAGTACAAAGGTCCTGAGGTAGGAACACATTTGGACATTTGGGGAGTATACACATCACGTCTGGAGCAAGGTGCCCAAGGAAATGTGGCAGGAGATGAGGCTGAGGAGGCAAGCAGGACCCACATCCTAGAGGTCAGGGTAAGGGAGCAAGATTAATTCTAAGTGTGATGGGAAGCAGCAGCAGGGTCGACAGAAGGGCAAGATGAGATCTCTTCACCCTTTCGGATCATTCTGGGTGCACTGTAGCAGCAGGAAGACCAGACAGGAACCTCCTGAGGCATCCAGGTGAGAGAATGGTGGAGGAGGAAAAGAAGCAGATTTCCTTCTTTTTCTGAAACCCTCCCTTCTGTGGTTTCCACAGTCTTTAGCGCTCCTGGTTCTCTTAACTCTGCCCATAATCCAACACGAGCACTAACTTAGTATTTGTAAACCTCGCAATATTTACAAGTTCTTTACTTGCATTATTTAAATTTTCACATCAATACTGTGACCTTTACAGTATTATCATTTAGATTATGTACATGAAGAATTCACATTCATTCAAAAAGAATATGAATCAACTTGCCAAAGGATGCAGAATAAGAGACAGCACAAGAACTTGAAGTTGCTTTGCCTGACATCAAATCCTTTCTCTTGCTACTCTATCACACTGCCGTCTTCTACTCTTCTGGCTCCCTTTTCCTCTCCCTGTATCTTTACCAAATGTAGCAACTCTGCAAGGTCTTTCTTCCTTGCTTTGGTCTCTCTCTTCACCACGATCTCTGCTGGTTACTGTGGGTACACCCCTAAACCCCTCTTCCACTTCTCCCAATCCTGTTTCCAAATGCTTGCAACATCCTTCCAGCTAATGTCTTATTCACAGCTAAAACTCAATATTCCCAAAATAAGACTCCTTTTCCCAAGTGTTGCATTTATATTACTGATATTGCCATCCTCAAAACCTCAATTTCACGTTTAATTCTACTTTTCTCCTCCAATTTCAAGTTGGTTGTCAAGTCCCAATGGATCCATTGTCTCAGCATCTCACGATCCAGCATCGTGTTACTATGTCCAACCTTAAACCCTCATTAACTCTCATCTGGACGAGAGAAATAATGTATAGCTGGTCTCTTTCTTCTAGTCTTATTTTCTTGATTCACCTTATACAAAACAGTGAAATAAAATTTCTTGAAACACAGGTCAAAAACATTCACAACTTGAAAATACCATTCAAAGCTCTCTATGTTCTAGCTCAAAACTACTATAAACTTCCCTGTTACTTCTTTGCTCCAGAGAAATGAACTACTATTCATTTCCCAGCTATATCCAGTTCCTCTAGCATTTAAGATTTTATCCGCCTCATTTTCTTTGTCTGAAATGGCCTCCCTCCAGATTTACTTGTCTAATCCCACCCTTCTTCAAAGGTCTAGATAAACTGCCACTTCCTTTAGTAGCCTTGTCTAATCTACCTCATCACTCACTACTTACATGCTCTAGACTGTAAAAATCTTTAAAGACAGGCTATAGACTAACTGATCATCCTTGCAACCTCAAAAGTGTTTAAACCAGTGCCTTGTTCGCTGTGAAGGTGTTTAATAAATACTTGCTGAATGAATGAGTGAATAAATTCATGACAAAGGGTGAAGATCTGTAGTCAAAACATTTTGTAGGAAAGTAAATCTATAAAAATGTGACCTTTATAAAACTAAATAAAGGTAACAGTTAAATCAATAAAAATTAAAAAAAAAATTTAAGTCACTACATTTCCTTATTAAAAGCCACCATTTTGAAACCTTTAATGATATCTGGAAAGAAATTCATTTCTACTTACCTGCTGCTGGAATCTAACCATATTCATCAGTTGCTGAGCTCCAGGTGATAACTTTGATCCCATGGACTCCATTATGCTTTGGACCTTGTCAAGGTCTATCCTTGATCCTAGAGCAGGAGAGCTTTTTGACGAATTTGCCAAAACCAATCTCATGTGTACCACAACTTTACTGATGAATACACATTGCTTTTCACCAAAGGACAGCAACTATTGTAAAACAAAAGAGTTCCAGAAAATAATAATGATATTAAAAACAATCATCATTTAAGGTCACTTCTTGGTATTACCTAAACAAGAGTGAAGTATTCAAGAATCTAAAAATTACCTTCAGGTGTATTTTAAATTTTTCTCTAGAATAATCACAGTCAGAAAAAGTCCAATTTACTGAGGCTCAGATGAACTATTTAAATAAGTACTTTCAGAAACCATATTACATGTAAAATAACAAATGGCAAATTAAATAAAGTTTTACTTAATTTACTTAATTCCTTAAAGGAATTAAAAATAAACTACAGTAGTCCCCTTTTATCTGTTGGGGGATATCTTCAAAGACCCCCAGTAGATGCCTGAAACTGCAGATAGTACTGAACCCTATATGTAGTATATATACTATGTTTTTTCCTATATATACATGCCTATGATAAAGTTTTACTTATAAACTAGACACAGTAAGAGATTAACAACAATAATAAAATAGAACAATGATAATAATATACTTTAATAAAAGTTACATGAATACAGTCTTTCTCTCTTGAAATATCTTATTGTATTGTACTCGCCCTTCTTCTTGTGATGATGTGAGATGATAAAATGCCTACCTAATGAGATGAAATGAGGTGAATGACATAAGCATTGTGCCTTAGCGTTAGGATGCTACTGACCTTCTGATGTTACATATGGCTATTAAGTAACTAACAGGCAGTAGCATATATACCATGAATATGCTAGACAAAGGGACAATTCATGACCCTGGCAGGATAAAGTAGAATGACATGAGATTTCATCACGCTACTCAGAGTACAATTTAAAACTCACAAATTGCTTATTTCTGGAATCTTCCATTTAATAATTTTAGACCGCAGTCCGCTGCAGGTAACTGAAACCATGGAAAGTGAAATTGTGGATAAGGAGGGACTACTGTATACTAATTTGAGACCTTAACATACCACAACTTGCCATAATATTATTTAACACAATAAAGGCTGTCTAGAAGACCATTCTAAGTGTTTACTGAAATACTAAATACAGTTTTGTCTTTTAGAATTTACAACTGTTAGAGAATGTTGAGATGATCTACAATAGCTTGCTGGATTACACACAAAAAAGATAAGTTTAAGGGTGATTTTCTAACATGTCAAAGAATACTTAATTACTAAAGGTCAGGCTTGGAACCTAGGTCTTCTGGCTTCTATCTCAGTAATTTTTCCAATGTTTTATGCTGTCCATATTTCTTTTTTTAAATTTTTTTTTTTTTTTTTTTTTTAGAGATGGGGTCTTGCTGTCACCCAGGCTGGAGTACAGTGAAGCGATCACAGCTCACTGCAGTCTCAAACTCCAGGGCTCAACTGATCCTCCCACCTTAGCCTCTGGAGCAGCTTGGACTACAGGTGTGCCAGCTATGGTAGTCCCAGCTGCCTAGCTAATTTTTTTAAAAAAATAAAAGTATTTTTTAGAGACAGGGTCTTGCTATGTTGCCCTGACTGGTCTTGAATTCCTGACCTCAAGAGATCCTCCTGCCTCAATCTCCCGAGTAGCTAGGATTACAGGAATGAGCCAGTGCACCCAGTTCTGTCCATATTTCTGAACCAAGAGGCATTTCATGTGTGGTACAAAAGATTAGCAAAATGGAAAGGGAACAAGTTTTAGAATCAGACAAATGTGAGTTATGACTGGTACTTAAAACCTGTGTGATCCTGGGCAAATGCTAAACCTGAGTGAGGAATAAAATGAGAGAGGATAAAATAACAATGACTTCACATCATTTTTTTGAGGATTATGTGTTAAAATTTCCAGACCCTACCACTTAGTAAGTGCTCAAAAATTTGTATCAGTAACAATTTCTTTTTAACTTTCATGAACTATTGCCCCAGAAAAAACTTTCACACATACCCTAGAGTTTCCCTGAACGAAACAACGTTTTACATTTCCATGTTTCCAGAGGACAGTTACAAAAAACACTCACCTTCAGAGACACACAGATCCACATGTCACACAAAGACATAGGTCAATACAAGCCTATGTCTTTGTGTGACATATGGAACTGTGTGCCAACTACAGTATCTGGCATTAAGAGGCACTCAAATATTTGTTGAATGAATGAAAATGAATCACTTTATTTAAATGGGTTTAGAAACTTAATATACTCGTATACTACCCAAAACATCTTAGATCAGTTTTATGAGTTTGCTATCTGTCTATCAAAATGACTTATTTTTTATTATAAAAATAAGTCTCATACACTTCTATCAGTAATGATAATAAGTACAGAATTTTAGAGATAAGAAGAGTCTAAGAATTAATTTTCTTAAGCCCCCTAATTTTTACCCATGAGGTAGATCTAATCAGATGAAGACACCTACCCAAGGCTTGCCCATTAGTTAGCCACGGAACTGAATTAATATTTAGGACTTAAGATTCTCAATCAGTACCCTATCCCTAGACACTGATGACATCATTAATGTTCATATTTTTCATACTGAAGACAACAGTCCAATCCCTTTAACTTTTTGGTTCCCTTGCCTGAAACTGTTCTAATTTCATTCTTGATAGATAAATTGGGCCAAAACTGATTGTGATTTTTTGGGTACCACAGTTTCATATAAAGATAAAAAAATGTTTTCTATCTCAGTTTCCCAAGGTTTCAAAATATAGCCCTGCTGTGTTAACAATACATTTTCCGTAGTTAATAAGTGGTCAAATTTTAAAAGATTTCAGTGTTAAAAAGGGTTGATTGGTTTTTAGAAAAGTAATTTTTTTTCCATGTTTACTGTTTCTTAACTAAAACCAGAAACCAAGTTCAACTAATTATATTACCAAACCAACAGAAAATAATTATATACAGTACAAAAACAACTTAGTTGTCAGATTATTTAAAATTTACTGCTGACTTACCTTTATTTGACAAGCATGTGTAGAGGATTCCAATTTTAGATATTTTTTGTACAAAATAATCTTTTCATGTTCACTAAAAATAAAAAAGGTTTTTTAAATTTTGATACAGTATCACTTTTAATACTTGCATTGAAAATAAATGTTTCCAGGATAATACTTAAATCCTGAGATTCGGTTTTCCTGGTGAGACATAAAGAGTAGGAACTCCTTACTGAATTGCACTGCCTGTA
Source organism: Indri indri (assembly GCA_004363605.1). Classification (NCBI taxonomy): domain Eukaryota; kingdom Metazoa; phylum Chordata; class Mammalia; order Primates; family Indriidae; genus Indri; species Indri indri. Next base: position 926 of record RJWJ010029871.1, on the reverse strand, counting down.
AGGATTACATCTACCACTTACTAGCTATATGACACAATTAAATAACATACATACAATCGTGTATTACAGAAAATATTTTAAAACTCAATAAACATAGTAACTATTTCCAACATGCAGGATTCACATTTTGGGTTAAAGACAGACTGGGGCAGAATCTTTAAAAAAAAAAAAATACAAATTGTAAGTTGCATTACAGGTTAATAAACAGGCTGATGTAACACAGTTTAAGATTCCTGCACCATTTGTTAATGGGCTTCCAAGAAGAAAATGTGTTCAAAGTTCCAGACTAACTGCCAAATTAACTTGTGGAAACAGACCCCTGTGAGTTAAATGAGAGAGACAAGAAACACTTATCAAAATTTCATTCTAATAAAACTCTTCCACTAACTAGCTCTGACCTTCTACCAATTCGACTCCACTCTTATTAGTTCTAAATTTCCATATTTAAAAAAATAACTAGTGGCCAAGCATGGTAATCCAGCACTTTGGGAGGCCAAGGTAGGAGGATAGCTTGAGCCCAGGAGTTTGAGGCTGCACTGAACTATGATCTAGCTACTGCACTCTACCTCAGGTGACAGAGCAAGACTCTGTCTCAAAAACAAAACAAACCAAACTAGGTTGATCTAGTCTGCCTATACATAAAATCCCTTAATGGTTTAACCTTCTATGTGCTCTTTGAATTTAAAAAAAAAAAGGAAAAGTTTTTTCTTTTATCGTTTCTACCTTTTCTCCCCTAACGTATGGCATCCATGTCAGATAATCAATAAACACCACAAAGGCTGTGGGAAAATAAAAACGCTGCTTCAGAAGAACACTGTGACTCGTACAAGTCACGAACCTGTCATCCAGGATAGTACCAACATTCTCGCCCCGACTGGTTCCACAGTACTCCTCTCCTAAGTATACTTCCATATTTCTTGCAGAAC
>RJWJ010029870.1:0-20310 GCA_004363605.1 Indri indri | reverse complement strand
GTTTTTCTCATCCCTTAGTCCCCCGAGGGCACTCAAGTCTGCCGCCCTGGATGGAAGACTCCACGCGGGAGGCTGCAGCGTTCGTGGTGGACCATGCAGAGCTCGCCTCTGTGATGTCTAAAGGACGCCACGTGAGCCAAGGCTGTCACCTTGTCTAGGCCTCTTTGATTCAAGGGAAGGGGAAGGAAGGAAGAATTTGCAAGGCCTGGTGACCATCTATGGAAGGTGAGGGACAATGAGACATTGAGGGTGACGGTGGGTTTGGCTTGGTCGACTGGGTGGGGTGGTGGCAGGGAACCCTGAAGGGGGCAGGTTGTATAGGACGGCAGACAAGACAAGACACAGGCTTGATTCTGGAGGGTGAGGGGAGCTTCCCAGGAGGCGGCCAGACCTGCCCGGGAGGAACGTCCAGGCTGGAGCTCGACGTGGGCGTCACCGGCAAATCAGCGGAAGATAAAGTCACGGGAACGGGGAAAGTGGCGTAGCGAGAGCGCAGTGAGTGGGAAGAAAGGACGCTCTAGAGACAGATCCCGGGAACACCAACATTTGAGAAAGGGCTGTGGGACAAGAAGGCCACCCCCAAAGAGCCTTCCAGAGCAGGTAAAACAAGGAGTGAAACCAGAAGAGCCCAGTGCTGAGAAAGAATGTCGACTGCTGCCCTTGTTATGCTTTTTTGTCTTTAGTCTTTATACAACGTGCTTAGGGCACAGCATGCGATCATATCCGTGTTTTGTTTTCAGAACGGCCACCCCCTCGACAGCTGGCCTGAAAGACCTGGCGCACCCCTGCGTCCCTGACCGAGCACCTCTCTCGGGCATGAGCCCCACCTGACCGCGTGCTGCCTCCCTCAGTCCCGGCCCCGCGGAGCTGGGGTGCCGGATGGTTCTGCACAGATGGCTCCCCCACGCGGCAGACCCACGGCGCCACCGGGTGCAGAGCCCCGCCGCAGGGCGCCCAGTGCCGGCTTACCTGGCGCTCTCAAAGGTAGCAGATGCCGTCTTTTCTATAGCCCCGAATCCGACTCCAACAGCAAGGCCCTCTGAAACAGACATAAGAAAAGCACGAGGCGTCAGGAATCACCTCTCGATACGGAACGTCGCCGTCGCCGCATCGGGTAAGACTGCATCGGGCTCCTCGTCACAGAAAACTCAACCTGACAGGAGCTCAGCCCGACGCAGCACACTAACACCACGGGGCCTGACCCAGCCGCCGCCTGTGTTTGCAAGGCCTGCAAGCTAGGAATGACTTCTGCATTTTTAAATACATAATCATCAGAGAAAGAATATTTCATGACACATGAAAATTATATAAAATTCAAATTTCAGTGTCTGTAAATAAAGTTTTATTGGCACATAGCCATGTTCGTTGGCTGACAAGTTGTTTATTGCTGGTTTCATGCTACATTAGCAGAGCTGAGTAGTTGTGACAGCGACTTCATGGCCTGAAAACCTGAAACATTTACTGTCTGACTCTCTCCAGAGTTTGATGAGCCCTGGCCTAAACACATGGGGTTTTATTTATTAGCATGATACGGCAGCTCAGTGACGTCATTGCAGACACAGGCTTCAGGTTTTTCACTATCCTCCTCACCAACTAGGTCCTCGTGGTTGCCAAGTGATGGTGCCACCTCCAGGCATTTCACCTCCGTCCCAGGCAAGAACAAAGTAGAAAGGCAAAAGCGTTTCTTTATTGAGCCTTTGTCTCATTCCTCCGGAAGGGACACCTCTCCTGGCAAACTTCCTTACACCTCCTCGGCCAGGACGGAGGAAGTGCCCAACCCCGGACTGATCGCGGCCCCGGGCCCAGAACTCTGAGACTCCAAGACAAGTTCAGGCCAGTCTCAATCTCTCCCTGGGGCTGGGAGGAGCCCACCCTGCCTACCCTTTCCTTAGACCAAGGGGTCTCTATATGCCACCAGAATAAATTGGGGTCTTGTCAGGAGGAAAGCAGGTGGCGTGGCACAATCACCATCATACATTTTTGGATGCCTGTTCTTTGAAGATCATCCCAGCTCTCAGAGGAACCACCCTAAGTCCAACGGTAGAGACTGGTACAGTCTGCTTGAAAGCATGGCCAGAGTCAAGCCTGCAGTGTGGGGATGGACAGGACGATTCTCAGGTCCTTCCCAGTGGTGCTCACAGACTCGCTGAGTTCAGGATCAGATGTGGAAGGCTGAAGCTGGTCTGTGAGTACCTGATGGGGCGGTAAGGGCCATGGAAGAGTTATGACAGAGACCGAATGGCCTGAAAACCTAAAACATTTACTGTCTGGCTCTTCGTAGAGCTCGATGGCACTGACCCAGCAGCCACGGACCAAAGGCATGGACGCACAGCATTACAACACTTTCTGACATCTACAGGGGAGGCCTACGATTCTCCTCGCGCCAACTAGGAAGGAGCTTTGCTAAATTACCAATACCGGTCAGAAGCAAAGCTGAGGGCTTTCAGGGCCAAAGGAGAACTTTTTTTATGAACAGAAAAGAGGTCAAAATCTACTGAGGGGGGCTTGTTTTCTTTCAGGATTCCCTGTCTCCCGGAGTCAGTATTGGTAATACAACCCCAGTGTCCTTGGCCCACTCCAACTACACTGGACATGAGACAGTGACCCTTGAACAATGCAGGGTTAGGGGCACCAACCCCTGTGCAACTGAAAATCCATGCATAACTTTTGATTCCTCCCCACACTTTACTAATAGTCTATGTTGCCCAGAAGCCTTACGGATAGCAAAGTCAATGAACACACGTTGTGTGTGTCATACGTACTGTATTATTATATACTGTATTCTACAATGGAGTAACCTGGAGAGAAGACAATGTTATTAAGAAAATCATAAGGAAGAGAAAATATATTTATAGTACTGTATTTATTGAATATTTATTCAATAAATTTCAACAAAACTGTAAGTTTACATCACCTGTTTACAAGATGAATCACCTATCTGAAACGGCAGAGATCGCAGCTGCGGACCTCAATCCATGGGACATATCAAGCAATTCAAGTTTTTCTCGTAATGTCATGACCTTTCTGTTTCTTGGAAGCACTTCCAGCATCACTAGTATGGATACTATGTTATTCAAGGTTTACGGTGTTGCACTAAACACGAAAAATACACAAGATCACTTTTTACTGCTATCTGCTATTGGGAGAGATGAACTGCTCACGCTGGGTGTCACATGACATTTTAAGCAGATATTCCAACAGGTGAGCTCACTGCAATAGCAACAGGAGGTGGCTACGAAATTATTACAGCAGTACAGCATGGACTACAGTTAACTTTATGCAGTTATGATTTAACACTGTGTCTTCACGTTTGTTTACATTTCTCTCAACTTCGAATGGCGCCTTGTACAGTCTGTGTATGCACAAGTTTAGATGAATTTTAACTTTATAATAGATTCGCATATATTTCATAGTAGTAAATGATAAACTGGTATCTAAATATATTTTATGTATTCATGACACACTTAACTTTTCGTAATTTTTCCATATTTCTAGGCTCCATGACTTGTTTTTTCAAATTGTTGCAAATCTCCAAAAAATTTTCCAATATATTTATTGGAAAAAACCTGCATGTAAATGGACCCGTGCAGTTCAAACCAGTGTTGTTCAAGGGCCAGCTGCATTTTTAAGGCACTTGATGCTATTCTTCATAAAGGCCATACATCAATTGAGTCTTCATTAATTAAGTCTTTCCTGTAGGATGACTCTAGGTTCCAAATTAGGCCTGTATTCAAGATCCTAGGCTCTCTGTGGTTCTTTCCCTTGGGAAATGGGGGGCTGGAGGCCCTTTCTCCACTAGGCACTAGTCTGTAAGACCTAGTGCCACATGAACCATAGGTGGGAACTGTCACCTCTAGTCTATAGATCAGGGAGGGAAGGTGATGGGGAGCTGGCCTGAGAGAGCCTGATGGGTTCCGATTCTGTGGTCCAGGGTCTCTATATCCCTATAGCTGCTTGTTCTTCCCCTTCTCTTTCAGAAATTCCCTCCAAGAGTGGATACTATGGAAGCCACAACTCCAGGGAGAGGTTTGGAAATATGCTCCATATTTTAAAGTTTATCCAATGCATCCAACACCATCAAAAAGGGGTGGGTGAGAAAGAGTATCTATGTGAGGTGCCTTATATCGGTGAGAGCTGAATTGTAAGACAGGCTGAGATGGATGTCTGAGCGTTTTAGGCTTTTCCATCACGGAGGAGACAGTCTCTATTTGTGCAGCCCCTGAATCTCAGGAGCTGCTCATGGCCATGAGAACATAGAGTCAGAGGACGTCTGAGCCGCTACTACCTGGACAGTCTCCTGCCTTTAAGGAATCCGGTGTTCACAAACCTGTTGTTCTCAACCTTGTTTTGCACCAACACGGCCAGGACCACAATGCATTCCCATCAGTAGCACTGGGTCTCCGGGACACAGATCTTCACCAGGGACCCCTGGCCCACTAGGGAGAGGTGTCAAAGGCTGGGGAAGGACTTAGGGGCATTTTGTGACACCAGAAAGGCATATCCCTCCCTTTGAAAAAATTCACTTTTTTAAACCATAAACAACAGCTGTTTGGCTCTTTTGTTAAAAATTTTCCTCTAATTAGTCATCCTAATGTATATGATAGTGCAGTCCACAGCAGTAGGACCTGCGTTAACTAGCAAACTAACCCCTTCGAGTTGTTTAGCATCCAGCTGTAGAGCACCGACCTGTACATGCTCATAGCGGCTCTGGGAGGCTGGGGACGGGAGTGCCGCGATGATGGATAATGAGAAGGGCCTGCTAGAAGGGACCCAGCTGGGGAGAGGCAGAGCTGGGCCATGAACCTCCATCCCCTGTTCTGTTCCCCTCCTCCAAAGTGTCCTTTGCTGCCCAGTTTGCTGACCTGGGCTTGTGGCTTTCCCCCTAGCCACAAGGGCCCCATGGGTAGCAAGCATGGGCACCTGAGTCTCTGTGCCCTGAACACATACGGAGCAAAGCGCATGCATCGCCCACCCTGTAGGGCGGCCAGGTCAGTAGCCGGGGACCTGTTCGCAAACGAGCATTCTGTGATGGTTTACAAACAAGCCCACTGTCCTTCAGATTTAGGCAAGGGGAAAAAAATTACCTTGAGGGAGAAGGGCTTTGAAGTGTATGATTAAATTGCTGAAGGCAGGCCAAGGGTACCCTTCCCTGGGTGAGGAGTGGTCTTCGCAGCTGGGGAGCTGCTCCCCGGTCAGGGATGACCGGGATGGTGAGAGAAGGTGGGGTGAGAAGAATCAAGGTCCAGATGATGCTTCGATGTTAAATACAGGCTCAGTTCTAGGAGCAAGTCTGAACACCCACTTGCATGGGTCCTGACAGGCGCCCATTAAAAGACAGAAAAGCAACCGTGTGGGCACATCTGTTGCTGGAGGGGACTTAGAGGGGCCATGGGGACGGGGACCATGCACAGCCCCAGCTGCACCAGGAGCCTCCAAGCTTTGATTCCTCCTCTGTCCCAGCCTTTCTGGGAACTGTCGCTAAGCTGGGCGAGGGGGCAAGGCCACATCACACGACAGCCTGGTTTCCTGGCCACACAGGCCTGTGCTAATCTATCGGGAGAGTCGATGTATTGAGCTTGGACACCCCACAGGTCAGGGCTGCTGTCTTCACCGTCTGCCCCTGCAGCTCAGCTGAGCCTTCTGGGAGACTGTCGGGTTGGCAATGCGCTGGTAACCCTGCCCAGCCTGTCTTCGGCCGCAGATGTCTAGCAGGAAGCGAAAGCAGGAAGGCAGGAACTCTGATCATACTATGCATTTATTAAAGAAAATGTTGGTAGAACCAGCCAGGTATCGCCAAGCAATCCCTATAGAGTCCGGCAGAGGCCATGTAAAAGATGGATGGAAACTTGTCGATTTAGAGTTATTTTCTTGAAAAAGTAGTTCAATGCATTGTTCTAGTGTAAATTACTAACCCTGCTATTCGTATCGGAGAACGATAGGTGTTGGGAAAGACAAGAGATAGAAGTGTTCCAGAAGACTTGAATCTAACTCAAATTCTTATCAATAAAGTCATGTCTTAGAGTTTATTAAGAGATGTTGACAGTGGAAGATACTCTAACAGGAACCCCCCCGTCATTAAAGTAACCACTTCCTAATTAATGTTTGCAAGTGTGCTTTTTCGGCAGATTCTGTTGTGTCAAGTTGGGATCCTCTTACACAGCGACAGCCCCAGAAAGAGCTATTCTCCGGCCTCTGCTGCCTACTTGGAAAGGAGCCCAACCCCAGCAGACTGCAGAGGAGGAGGCAGCGTTGCCCTGTCTGTGTGAAAGACGACAGAAGGACAAAGCCACGTCTCTAAACAACAGGCGAAGGCGCTTTGGTAAACCCAGCATCCCAGAGTCAATTCAACAACCAAAGAACAGATCTTTGTGTTCCCAGAGAGAAAATGGGAGCAAATGCCTTCGCCGGTATAGAAAATGCCGAGCTGTTCCTAAAACAAGCTCTTCCTCCCGGTCAGATTCACGCCCTGGCCAACTCCCCCTCACCGTGTGCCACCGTTGCCCACACCTGGGTTTGCTCTGAGTTGGAAGAATTAACCTTGCAGGCCCAGGGACAGACCAGGTGTGGCAGAGGCCAGACAGGGCGCCAGGGTCTGCTCTCCGAGCCTCTGGGTGCCAAGTAGAGCCCAGGCAACTGTTAGTTTTAAGGCCCACGGACTGATCAGAGGCAAAGAAGCAAGTGGGTGAATGCTGACCAAGGAGAGCACCTGCTACCTGAAAGGACACCATCTTGGAAGTCACAGAAAACTCACGATTCCTTCTGCTGTCTGGCCTCACGCTACCGCACAGGCTGCACACAGGCGTAACTAACTCTTGGACATGCTTGAATGCAGGATACCTTTGGCGGCAGAGGGCAGAGACTTATGTATGTTTTTGTAATTCGTGTGTTCTGCAGGGCCTAAAGCAACCGGGAAGAAAGAATTTTTTTTGAATCCTCTTGGAAGACTTTGAACGAAATTGGACTCTGGCAGTTCTTTCAGGGTGATAAATAACCTAAGATACAGTTTCATTTATCACTCCCTGCATTTGGCTCCCACCAAAGTATTTCTAAAAACCAGGCAAGAAAAAGATTCTGATCCCTACTGTGTGGCTATGCCGAGGGCAGGTGCTACACCACCATGTACGTACCTGCATGGGGGGACCGTTTTTCCTACGAGCAGCGGGATTTCACAAGAAGGTTATCGAAGGAACAAAATAACTGCCTGCCTTCCGCACCCCAGTGCAGCAACTGCCAGGTGCTAGGTGCCCGGTGCCTGGTGCCAGGTGGCAGCCTGCCAGCTCCCAAGGGTGGACCCCACATGGCCATGGCCTTGTGGTCATGCCAGGATGAAGTCTGAGAAACTGGCATAATGGCATTCACTCACCGAGAAGGTTTGAAAGGGGAAGTGACGAGGCAAAACAGAATGAAGATGGTTTCTGATGTGCCGAGTTGAAAGTGACGATGTGTAACGGGGACAGTCTCTGGCAGGTCCAAATGCACAGCTAGACAGGGAAGAGCGGTCTGAACTCAGGGAGCCATCTGCCTCCTGCCTAAGCGCTGGGCACCATTCTGGGTTCTTTACGTGGATTATTTAATCCAGTCTTTCAACTACCCTCAGAGACGAAGGCCACCATTAGCCCTGCGGGAAACTGGTCTCAACAGGCCTGTGCTTTGCTGTCTCCCGCCTTCCTGCGCTGCCTCCTGGGGTTCCCTCTGTTCACACCCCCCTCAGCACAGTCAGCCCCTGTGCTCCGCTATCTCCGCGGACTGGAACACCTCTTCCGGTTGCACTTTCCCTACGACTTTCCGCACACAAAAATGCTTCATTTTAGAATGTCACTTTGAAACTAAAACAGGGTTATTTTAAATCATACTACTTACTACTTTTTAACCACAGCAACATAACTACACGTGGCAAAAAAAAAAAAAAAAATTAAAAATGCTCAAAAATACAATTCGCTATCTCTACCCTATCCCTCGTTTTATTCCTAAGAGGTAAAATTTTTAAGAGTTTCTGACTTTTAGTTCTCTGATGGATACCACTGTAACTTTCAATAACATATTTACATATTTGTTTCTTCACTTATCACAGTCCTGATTCAGATCGTCTGTTGCCAACGCTGCTGTTTCTTACTTGTCAGCCTCAGTCTGTTGCGTCCTTACAAGCGTCCAGGAACACACTGAGCCTCCATCTACCTCCGCTTTCCTCCCACCTCCACTCTACCGAAGTTACCGCATTTGATCCTGCTCTGTAGATACAGTTCGTCTATGCTTTCTGCTCACGCCAATTCAGGAAAACAAAATTCAAACAAAAATACAATACTGGGGTGCTAATATATTATTCTTTATATAATCAGGTTGCTGTACCAAGGAAAGCGAAAACAGTCCTAAGGCTTTAAACTCTTCTCATTTGAAGAAGACGGTCCCAAGAATTACAGCCCAGCGGATTCTTCCCTGATACTTTTTGGCATTCCTCCCATCTCCCAGGTCCTAATTTCCTCCTCCCCCACCCGCCTGCTTCTTTCTCCTTTCCTTCCTCCCCCCCTCCCTCCTTCCTTCTCTCCTCACTATTTTTCATACACATAACAAATAATTGAGAGCATCTTCACCATTTTGACGTGTACAGTTCAAAGGCACGAAGCACATCCACACTGTTGTGCAATCGTCACCGCCATCCATCTCCACGACTCTTCGTCTTGCAAAATGCAAACTCGGTACCCACTGAAGGCTGACTCCCCATTCCTCCCGGCCCCAGCCCAGCAACCAGCATTTCCCTCTGTCATCCTGGCTCCTCCAGGTGCCTCACAGAAGAGGACCTGCACAGTGTTGATAACACCTTCTTTCTTGCATTGTGTTACCCCTTTCTTGCGTTCCTTCTTCATTGTGTCGGGGGCCTCCTTGACCTCGTATGGGATACGTGGCTGATAAACTTCTGGATCCTCCTATGGATAAGAAGAAATCTGATTCTGCTCAGTGACTTAACAGTTTGAGTTGATATAAAATTCTGCACCCCAAATGACCTCTCCTTAACATCCTGTTCCATCATCTCAGCACCCAGTGTTGCTGCCGAGAAGTCCGATGCTAACTGCGTTCTCATTTCCCTGTAGCTAAGCTGATTTTTTCTCTCCGGAAGCTCTTAAAATTTTTCGCATTTGTTTTTGGAGTTTTGAAATTCACCAAGATACTTCCACGTGGGGTCTCTTCTCCCTTCCTACTGTTTGGCATTAGGCGGATCCTTTAAATCTACAAGGTTGTGTTTTTCTGCAGCTTAGGCAAAATTTCCCTGCCTGCCTGTGCTCACATTTCACACCTTTGACTTTGTGTCTATGAGTCGGAGGATTGTTTTCTATTTAACCTCCCAGATAACCAGCTTGGTCTGTCATCCAGAACATTCTAATCAACCCATGCGTTTAACTTTTTAAACAATTTTGGCAATTATAGGATTACTTTTCAGGAACTCTTTCTTATTTTCTGATTATTCCTTTTTCATCATGGCTTAGGTCTTGCTTTATGAGCATAATAAATATCCTCTTGAATATCCGGCTGAACATACCAATTAAAATTTTTATGAGCTTCTCTATAGTCTTCTGTTTATCTGTTTTTTATGGGGTGGGTTGTCCCATCTATTCTGGTCCTTCTTCTTCATTCTCTGGGTTTTCCTCGGGCGTCTGGTGACCCATCACCTTTGGTGCGTGGTCACGGATTTAGGGCGAGGTTTACAAGGTAGCTCCAAACGACATCCTCTGGAGCTGTACCAGTCTGTTTCCCTAACAGCCCTGTCTGACAACTCTGAAATTTCATTTCAAAGGATTACAGCTTCAACTTGGCAGTCGGGTTACAAAGGATGAAAGAAGATCAAAGAAGGGAAGAGTGTGAGAATAATAAAGTTAGGTGCCATCGATTTTTAGATTACACTACTGCAGTGCTGAAATGATTTGACAGTATATTTATTCTTCACGCAGTGACTTTCTAGAGAGAAATACAAGGGGTGATGGGCAGAAGCCAGCGTGACACATGCCAGGAACAGGAGGCACAGAGCTGCCCTTGGGACGGACCGACGCGCACACAGGCAGGGGTGCAGCAACATGTGAGCCAAAGGGAGCGTGTGCAGGGGTGAGCGCACACACACAGGGATGCAGAAGTGGGAATGACAGGGAGTGTGCAGGTGTGAGTGTGCATGCGCACACACAAGTTCACACACTACACAGACCGAAACGGACTGGGAAGACAGCCTTCTTCTCATTTTGTTCAGTGTTCAATGTGTCTGCTTAAAAAGGCTCCGTTCCCCCATCTTCCTTGTGGCTAGAGGTAGTCCCCGTCACAGCTCTGGCCAGGGACACCAAGGTTGAAGGTTTCCTGGAAAGTCTTTGCTTCCCTGATAGAGACTCCAGCCAATTCTGAAGAAAGGGAAGGGAAGGGAGATCCTTTTCTTTTTCTCGCCCGGAACCTGGGTGTGACGCTTGGAAGCACGGCAGGCAATTTGTGACCAGAGACAAACCACCATGAACCCTACAGGGAAGAAGGACGGGGACAAATGATGAGAAGGGTTTCATTTGGGCACCTGAGCAGCCTGGGACCGACAACCACCCAGACTTCACACTGTGTGAGACACGTAAACCCCCACCTGTCCAAGCCACCGTTGGCCACATTTGTTGCTACCTGCCGCCAGAGCATCCCTGACTCCTACCCCGCGACTGGAACATTTCACTCAGAACTGAAATAACCCATGGATGACGCCAATAATAAAACAATCTTGGAGAAATGACAGAAAATAACATAGATAGCAGAAAGCAGAAAATGGCTGGATTTTCAGGATGGGGAAAAGATTACAGCCTGTACAAACCAAAGAAATTTTTAGTAAACCTCCATGAAAAAAAAATCAAGAAGAGGTTATTCAAAGCCCGGCTCATGAATCTCTAAAACGAACAAGCAAAGACGCAGAAGTGGTGACCAAGAGAAACCAGCATGGGTTCATTAACAGCAACTGATTTCAGACTAACTACAAAATTCTTTTGATTGAATGAACTTTAACTGGTAGAGCAGGGGAATGCAAGAGATTTAAAAACATCGAGTACCTGGATTCCTTAAGGCTTTTGACTCCTGTGATAGCATAGGAAAAAGATTTTTAAGGAGCAGAGACATCGCGGTTTGTTTAAACGAATTCATAACTGGTTGGATGACTACTCAACCAGTTATGAATTAATTTACACCAGTGGGTGTAAGGTAATGAATTTATGCACTCCTGGGAGGAGATAAGCCAGGCTTTGCTATTGTCCACTCAATATTAACATCGACAACTCCAGATGGGACATAAGAGGAAAAATGATGAGAGCACAAAGCTGAGAACAAAAGTCCTACGCTCGACAGACACAAGACACAGAACTCACAAAGGGCGGACAACGAGCTGAAACATTCAGCCAAGATATGGCATCTAAGAAAAGGAAGTGTAACATTCTGAATTTAGGTACAAAGAATTGACCAAGAGAAGACAGGTGGGCAGCTCTGGGCCTCCTACACGGAACTGCTCTCTCATAATTCGAGTTACCTGTGCAGAGAGTCACATGCCTTGTGAATCAGGGCTTGCCACAACAGAAACATTTGGCAGAGGCACAAAACAGAAGCTCGGGGATGTCTCAGCTGATATCACCATAGGAAGTTCAAATACGGGACTTGTCTCCTGAACCTAAGTTTGTATTATTCCAAAACTTTCCATTCCTGAGCAGAGGAGAGGTCACGAGCCACCCTGCTCCCAACCCTGGCCCTTGCAGGCTGTGTTGGATTCAGGGCAGAGCTTAGCTGGGTTTGCTAAGAGGGTCACGGCTTTACAACTGTGAATGTCTTTAAGCAGATCGTGCCTTCTCCAGGGGCCGAAGGCTCCATCGCTCCCTAAACATTCCTCCCTGGCCGAGTCTCATACATCTATGTACCGGCCTAATTCCCGTGCAGACCTTTGCATTTGAAATGCTGTTTTGGATGTGTCTTTAAAAATTGTGTCCAATATGTGAAATATTTTCAAACAAGGCTAGCTCTGCCTATAAATGCTGTCAGAAATCTGGTTTACCAAGAACCCACTTTAAAACAACTAAACAGAGAAAGGTCTAAAATAATATTTCCTAAAGTAAATTCTGGCAGGGCACCAGTTCTACTCCATGTTAACAAGCATTTCATGAAAATGTTCTGTCAAATATATTTGACACTAAATACATATGTATGTTTATATACATATATTTATATGCATGCACATATGTCCCTATATTTATGTGCACACGTGTACGTACATAGATATTAATGTGTGCATATAGCACATATACTTAAATATGCCCGTGCGAGTCTGTACACGTGTGTGTGTGCAAACAGATGTCTTCAGTGGGTGTTTTGTGACTCTGCCAGGGAAGCACAGAGAATGAAAATGTCCAAACATCTCGGTCATGGAATCCTGTTTTTTTTCTTGACAAGTCTCATAATATATGGATTTTGTGGAGCATATTTCAGCACACGCTGTTTAGAAAAGACATCAAGGAAGATAATCTTTCTCTAAGGAGACCGTCTGATCTGTCTAAGCCCGTTGCTCTCTCCTGTTCATGACTCTGGGCTCTGAGGCAGAGAGGTGGCTTTGGTTTCCATGTGGGACGCTGAGCGACCCCACAGCCACCGAGCCAAGCCAGTCTCTAACCCACACCACCTACACGGCCCACAGCCCACATCCCACACCCGGGAGTGCTGAGAAATGTGGATGATTCAGCATAAACCTCCCCCACCACTGGGAACCCATTTAAAGGACACCTTGAGATATCAGAGGGGTTGATGTGACCAACACAGAACGTCCTTATCATTTTTACTAGGAACGTATATTCATGATTCAGGAAGACAGCCATCCTCACAGCCACCTCAGAGCCAGCTCACAGGCAATGGCGTCACTGCAGTCCCACAGAGGCTGTGTACTCAACACCGCCTCCCATGTTACTGGGTCACCGTCTGATCTGCTTCCAACCTCCCCACTGGCAAAATCCTGGACTATGATCCTCTGGCAAAGGCACCCGCTCAACTTTCTACCTGCCTGTTCCTTCTGCAGGAACCCCCTTCGTGGGCCTCACCACTCCTTAAGCACATAGTGGTTCCATCAATACCACTTTCTCACCTGTTTCCCGTACTCTGTCCTGACCTTATCCACGGAACAATGAAAACTGTAGAGTGCATGCCCCAGCTAAATTAAGCAAAATAAAACATGTTAATCCAACTCCACCCCCAGCCTTCCAACTTTCAAGCCCTGCTAAAACATCTCAGTGCAGGAGCTCAAACGAAATGCCAAACGTCAGCAGTAATGAAATGGGAGGGTGATGTCTTTTGAGCACTTGCTATTTTTTAGCCACTTTACTTCACATTTTCAAACATAAGCCTTCCAACCACCATGGGGTGGAGATGCAATCAATCAATCAATGTCTGCATTTTAAAGATAAGAAAGCTAGATGGGCCGGGCGTGGTGGCTCAAGCCTATAATCCTAGCACTCTGGGAGGCCCAGGCAGGAGGATCGCTTGAGCTCAGGAGTTCGAGAGCAGCCTGAGCAAGAGCGAGACCCCATCTCTATTAAAAAAAAAAAAAAATAGAAAGAAGTTAGCTGGACAACTAAAAACATATATAAAAAATTAGCCGGGCATGGTGGCACATGCCTGTAGTCCCAGCTACTCGGGGAGGCTGACGCAGGAGGATGGCTTGAGCCCAGGAGTTTGAGGTTGCTGTGAGCTAGGCTGACGCCACGGCACTCTAGCCCGGGCAACAGAGCAAGACTCTGTCTCAAAAAAAAAAAAAAAAAAGAAAGCCAGATGTCAGAGAGGTTCAGTAACTTGCTCTGGGTCATACAATGTTTTGAACCATATCTGTCAAGCCCTAGTTTTCTGCTTTTTCCGCTTGTCTAAGACCAAGTGTGGGTTTGGTCCAGGAGTTCTAACCATCACCATTCCTCCCCAGGGGAAAGGAATTCCACTTGTTGGCTGATTGCAACGTCCTAACATGCAATGATCACATCAACAGGCATCAAAGAGCAAGGAGGAAGTAAGAGAAAAGCACACAGGGTCGTGCTACTTCCATAATTATGGGCAGCAAGTATAGACACAGCTTTAGGAGAGTCTAGGATGCACAAGACGTAATGAGTTGGCCAAGCCTGACCTTCCCATAAGGACCCAGGAGTCAGTGGATATGCTACTGTCAGGGTCCCCCACGGGAGGAATGTGCACTGCCTTGGCCTTGTGTCCTCAGACACACGCAGACCTTCCTACCATCTCCCTACTCAAACATAACCCTTCTTCTTCAACTCAATGCCCAGGCAGTTCCAGTGTCACCCATATCTGCCCTGTGCTCATTTGTGTTCATTATTGCTTGCCGTGACTCTTCTATTAAGGCCCCCCTAGACTGCTGTTTGTTTGGATGAGTAAATAGGCCTTGATGTCCGTTCAGCAGATAAGCATTTGTCTGTCTTGGGGTTGTCTCCCTAACTAAGGCTGCCGTGGTGGCTGCCGTCGGGTGCAGGCAGAGAGAACCATACCTGTATCTTCAGGGAGATAATCTTCTGAAGACCACCCACCCACAACCTCAAAGCACATCAAACTCTTCTGGGACAGGAGGAGCCTCCCATTGGGATTTGATTCCCATCCATGAGCTCTCCCCCTCTTCCTCCCCCCTCTGCCATCACCTGCAAAACGAAAACCAATGTCCTAGAGGTTATCTTCCAAATCAAGCTCCATGGAACACCAGCAACACCTGAAAAGGCTCCATAACCAAATATTAGGTTGATCCATGTGAAACTGCTGCTTTTTAACCTTTTTTTAAAAACCTATAATACAACAATTTCATATGGTCCAACCTAATGAGTTTCAGAAATCTAGAACAGTCTTCTCTTGAAGACGCAGAATCCACATTCACATTTTATGGGCTTGAAGAATTCCCTGCAGTAAAGAAACCTGTATCACTTTGTTTCCAACTGTATTTGACAACATAACCCTTTTATTAGATAACACTTGTTAACATCTTGCCGAACCTGTATTCCGTGTTTTGAGAACTACTGCCTGGGAGAAGTCAAATAATTAAGAGCCTCTGAGCTGTTCACCAATTTATCCTCTCCCATCTCATGACTGTATTTGAATAACATTAAATTCATTCATCTATGTAAGGCTATCCATTTATTCAATCCACAAATAGTTACTGAGCACCTCCTCTGTACCAGACATTTGCTTAGAATTGGGGACATATTGAAACACAAGTGTGACGAAGGAGACAAGACCATCTAAGAAGGATGGTCAGCTTGGTTTGAAGAGTTAGCAAGGGCTTCATGGGAGAAGTGAGTTTTGACCTGGGGTTTAACAGAATTTTCCAGGACAGGGGCTGACGGTCAGCTCCCCGTCCCTCCAGGTGACCCCAGCTCACCTGACCGCATCCAGTTCCATTCTCAACGCCTGCCTCTTGGGACCTCATGGTCCCCCTGGCCAATGTGAGCATCATCTATTGCTTCTATTACCTCTGTTTGTCTTGTCCTCGCCCGTGTAGCTGAATAAAGCTTTATTTGGTTTATTCGGTTTCTTTGGGAGCCGGTGCCTGATTTCTTTCAAGCTGGTGCCATTTTGCCACATGATGCTCTGAGGTTAGAGTCCCTCAGGAAGGCCTGGGGTCACTAACCACAGGCCTCTTTCATACAAACCCCTCCCCTCCTTCTCGTCTCTCCCCGAGCCCCACTCAGGTCACTGGCTCAGGAAGTTCCCTGCGGCTGAGTGAGGAGCTGACCTTTTGGGGAGGTGGGAGGCAGCCTGGGGTCTCAGAAAGTCTGTGACCCACAGGAAGGAGTGTGTTGAGAGTGAGCGGTGTGCTGCTCCATCCCTTTTGGTTTTTAAAATCCCAGGCCTTCCCAGCGGTAAAGCTGTGGTGGGCAGAAAAGCAAAGCTCATCTATGCTCGCGGAGGGCAAAGGGGTGTTTACAGCTTAGTGTTTCCCCACCCCCCACTTCTGTGTTCACCCAGAGCAGTCACTGAAGTGGACACCCTTGGTGGGGAGTCGTAGGATCGGTTAGGGACACTCTGCCCTTAGGGGGATGAGAGTTTTGCCCTACAGCTCCAGGCCTTGTGTAGCCCCTCTTCAATGACCCTCGTCCCCCCGCCCCGCCGCAAGGTAGCCAGAGGAGCCCCCCAGCATAGTCAGTGAGACAGCCCACGGATAGCTGTGGCCGGACAAGCGAGAGGTGCGGCAGACAGAAACTCCAGGGCTGCTGGAAGCCACGTCAGAGAGACTTGTGTTTGGAGCTTCAGGAGCTTGGGTCTGTATTATCCTCTGCAATCTGCAGCCCAGCAATAGGAGAAAAATGAGTAATCGCATGAGTGGGAGTGAGGAGTTTAGGTCCAGTGTTCCCAAGAGCCAACCAGAGACAGTCACCTGTCAGTGACGTTGCAGGAGGATTGGTCTGCGTAGGGGAACCCGCCACCGGCACTCGGAGAACTGTATCCAGGAGGTCAAGGGAGCTGGTCCAGCCAGTGCTGGCTACACTTTCCTTTCAAATGAGATCACCAGCAATATTCCCCGGCAGCCGCAAACTTTTAAAAGCCGGTCAACCACAAGGTGACTATTTTCTAAGCTGGTAATAACATGTTTGTCAGTTTTATCTTTGTGTTCTAAGGTGCCCCCGAAGAGAGATTTTTTTTTTCCCCCCCACTCAGTAAGGGACTGTGACTCACAACTTGACCAGCCCTGGTAGCAAGAAAGTGGGAAATTCTTCATCAACCTCAAGAGCCCAGACAGCACCCGAGCTGCCTGCCTGTCCCGCTTCCCCCAGGGGCCAGCTGGGTGAGTCCATGATCGTCAGGGGTCATCTCAGAGCAGGGATGGGGATGACCACGCTGCCAGGAGCTCCTGTTGGCAAGAGAGGCCAGGAGAGCTTATGGTGGCACGTGAGTGTGCATTTCAGAATAAGGATGACGCCCAGTGGCCTTGGATCATTCATCAGCTAAATGTCTCTGTGAGTCACTATTGCCAGAGGGGCCCAGTGACTCAGCTCTAGACCAGTGAGGGTGAGAATAACACTGACCACACAAGGTGGAGGTGAGGATGGAGCGAGATGGGAAAACGTCTCCCAGCTACACGGCACTACACGGTGCTGGCTGGCCCTGCTGGCCCTTGTTGAGCTGCAGTAAAGGTAGAAAGACAACGAGTCTGGAAGGAACCACAGCCCAAGGGGTATATACTTGGCAGTGGAACTGCTGGGTCAACAGGGCCGTTCGAATGCACAGATCTCAGCATCTCTCCCCTCTGCCTGCGTAGTCGGTACTTCTCTCTCTCAGATCTCAGTTTTCATGCAACTTGCTCAGAGAAGCCAGAGACCATTCTAGGTGCTTGACAGATAGCAGTGAGTACGCAGTCCCTGCTCTTTGGGCACCTTTTGTCTCACAGGGGAGACAGAGAAAACCAAATCAACAGGGACGGAATGTAATGTCCGGTAGTGCTAAGTGCCATGAAGAAAATTAATGCAGGGCTAGAGAATGCTCCATGGGCAGCTGTTTTCCATGAGACGGCGACTTAAAAATGGTTAAAATGGTAAATTTCATGTCATGTATTTTTTTAACCACAAGAAAAAAAGATCCACAGTGCAGGGGGAAAAAAACCTGTGTGTCCCCTTTAGAGGTAAAACTTACACCTTATCTAATATTATTGGAAAATTTGAAATAAATCAGTGATTGATTAAACAACAGAGACCTGCTTTATTTCCAACTATTGCCCCCAAACCTCGATCTCTGTGGGATGTGCCACTCTCACCCCATAGAGAATCATTTTACAGACAGACAGGTTGCTGGTGAAATTGTCAGGCAAGTTGGGGACCAGTGTCTGCTCTCAACAACTCCGCATCCCCAACAGCACCAAGCATGGCTCTCAGCATCGATTCACTGTTGAATGTACCACTCAGTGGGTTTATCGGGACGTTAGGATGCCCGTCTATATACTTTTCTAGGTTCACTACCTTTCCACTGAGCTATAATGACCCTCCATGTGCCTGAGATCATGGGCCAGGAGCCAGAAAACCAAAGCTGAATTCTCAGCTTTGGCCACTGACAAAATGGCAGCAACTGTGGCCACCATGGCGGTGGCGCTAGGGAAATCAGAAACATCATTCCTTTTAGGCTCAATTTTCTTATTTGCCAAAGGGTTGCAATAAATACATTCAGTGTTTTCCTGGATGCCAGTTCCCCTAGGAAGACAGCTGATAACGAGCTGTCTTTCCACGAGCGTGGCGCCGGCCACCGGGGTAGTGCCTCCCACAGATCCACCGCAAACCCTGGCCTGCAGCTCACCCCCCGCCACCCCCAGGGCTTGCTCGGTTTCTTGCCTCCTCCCGACTAGACTTTAGCAAACACACCCAGAGCCCTGCCCCCGATGACAGATGAACAGTAGAAACCAAAATGAGGGAAAAACAAAAGCAGAGATAATTGATTCTAAATCTATAGGGTTATGGCCTGTCCCTGGGGGAGTCCCACCGACCATCTGCAGTGGCGGTGAAAACTCGTCCTTGCGATCTCCTGCCGTGGAGGCACAGTTCTGACAGCCCCGCCACATGCCCCTGCCCCCAGCTGCCCCCAGCCAGTGACTAGGCCCGGGGGCCCCGTGCAGGCCCATTCTGCTGGGAGGCAGGGTTTCTCTTAGAGGACGCTTTTGGGTCAAGGACCTCCCATCAGCCTGACTGCAACATTCTCACCGTGGTCCGAGGCTCTTGCTCCCAGGCCTCCTTCCCTGTCCTCCTTTTCCATGGGTGCCGGGCCCCCAACTCCTGCTCCCGCCCCTTTGTCCTGCACAGCTTCTACCCCCAGTAAATCTCGTGCAGGTCTAATCCCTTCTTGGGACCCGCTTCTCAGAGGACCTGAGCTGATACACCATCACACTGGCCAAGAGAGCAACACACCCAGTAAATGCCCTGCAGGGTAATGTATGCGTTTGGAACTAGCACTAGGCATTTGGAAGAGCAGCAATAAGCACCTTAAATTTTTCAGACCACATCAGTCAGCAGATGTGTATTAAGCTCCTGCCAACAGCAAACGTGCACGCCCTGCTCTTAGGAGGCAGGCGTTCTCGACCACATTTTGCACATGAGCAAACCGTAAGAGATTATAAGTCTATAATTTGGTTATGATTAATCTTCATGTTATAAATAATAGGTAACACCACTTAGCATTTACTACATTCCAGGTACTATTTTATAATTTTTTTCTGTGTGTTGCTCACTGTAAAAATCCTTAAACAGATCTACATTTTAGGGAACGACGAGGAAGCTGGAGCACAGACGTTTGCTGAGCGTCGCTTGGTGCACTGTGTGTTACGGGGGTTGACCCAGAGGAGGAAATGGGGGTTACAGCACACCTGACCCTAAGCTGGGGATCTCCATGGCCTGATGGATTATCGTTACAGTCTCGTGCAGCCGTCTCCAGTTTCTTACCAGGCACCGTGAAGGCAGAGACAGCACCGTGGGTTATAAAGCACGCCGGCTCCGCTTCCTCATAAAACACGACTGCGCCGTAATGTGCCCATCGGCCACGGCTGAGGCCAACCGCAATATAGAAACGAGAAAAATCGATGCGTGATTTACAGAGAGAATGGTTTTTATCTTTTAGATGTAAAACAATCGAGGAAAATGTAATGTCTCACATCGAGATAATTTGAAAAATGCAATAAACTAGTCATCAGAAAAAGCAACGGAGATGGCGTCAAGGGCTTGGAGGGTTAAGGGGTGGCAGGGCGCAGTGGCGGGGAGCCTCCCCACCACCCCACACTCACTTTCCAGTAGGGAGTGGGGCTTTCTTCTACCTTGACCTGCCACGGCCTGCTCCCCCTTCTCTCGAGGAAATAAGAGATGCAGACACCCTTGCTTCTGACCAGGCGGTAACACCTGAGAGGGAAAGCTTTGCCTGGGCTCTCTCCCTCCTCCCGAGTCCCTTCCCCAGTCCCTTCCAACAGCCCTGGACGATGGGAGGGGCTGGGCCCATAATCCTCTGCTGCAGGCCTGATCTCCAGGGGGGTGAGCAGTGCCCTCCACCCAGTAAGGGCAGTCTGTGGGGTCCCCACCTTCATGCCACACTCGTTCCTTCCTCTTTATGCCCGGGCGCTCTGTTGTAGCACGTGCACGTCCAGCCTGTGCAAGGCCTTCGGGACTCCCCAGCCCGCCAGGACCTCCAGGTTTAGCACCCTGGATTCCACCTGCACCCTTTAGTCGTCTCCATTTTTCACAGGTGTCATCCACTTCCCTACCAGTCTCTATGCTGCCTGGGGTTGGGAACCAGGGCTCTGCCTGGGGCATCTTCTCTACGTCCCTC
>RJWJ010029869.1:0-20306 GCA_004363605.1 Indri indri | reverse complement strand
GCCTCACCCAAGTGCGGGTTTAAGGCGTGCCCTTCCCTCCCCCCCCTTAGTGCTCCCCGAGTCCTTTAGTTGTTGATTTGCCCCCCCATCCCCCTAACCCCTAGAGAGTATTTCTGCCATGTGATCAACCTAGTGTTGATCAGTTAGAACCAGTTTGATGGCGAGTACAAGTGGGTCCCGTTCTTCTGCTCTCGTGATGCCTCACTTTGGATAATGGGCTTAAGTTTAATCCAGGAAAGTGTAAGAGGTGCTAGATCACTGTCGTTTCTTATGATTGAGTAATATTCCATTGTAAATATATACCAAATTTTATTAAATTTCTGTCCCACAATAGTTTGGTGTTCTAAAAGAGAAAACAAAGGGCCCGCAGGATGTCACCGCCTTAAAGTTACTCTCCCACGAAATCCCTTTACCAAGATTCCATGTGCAGCTCCAGTGGCCGATACTGCTCTGTTTCAAAGAACATATAGAAGCTACTGGCTTCAAGAAATAAATGAGTTGTGCTGGGCTGCAGTGGGAAGGAGCTAGTAAAAAATCCAGAGGCAGAATTTCAAAATAAGTTGAATAAAGCCTAATGAGGACATTGATTTCCCGAAACACACAGCCAAGAACATCTGAAATGTAACTCCTAGGAGTCCTCAGGCAACATGCCAACTATGCTTTTTATTTTATGAATTCATAGAATGGTTGCATTTTAATGCCCAAAGGCAAGTGGAAGGTTTCACTTCTTATTTTTGATGCAGACTGAAGACCTAGAAAGATTAAGTCACTCACCCAGCTGGAAAGAGAGCCTTTTGGGTTCCGTCAAAGTAAGTATCTCTTTATAAGATTTACTTTTACAAACTAAAAACCGTATTTCAAATAGCCTTAGCACAGTAGGCAACATTAATAAATTAGCAAACCACTGTAAATTCTTTAATGATAATCGTTTCCTTAAATCGGTAAAATAAAACGTGCTGTCATAAAAAATTCTTTTTGAAGAAGTTTAAACTCTTTCGAATAAAGAAGTTTGGTGACTCTATAAATAAGCAAGTTGAACTTAAAGCTAAGCAGTCAAGCATGTATTAGCAAGATTCAACAGTGGGATTTAGAGCAATCAACTTTATACCCAGACAGAACGAAAGCAAGTGTGGAGGAGAATACAGAAACAGCTAGGACATTATTAGCAAAATACTGCTTTAACGGAAGTGTGCCAATCGGCACAAGGTACACAGGGACCAATTTAGAGTGGAAAACAAGACAGGATCAAGGTGCCGTGGAAAATAGGAGCAAGTGAGAAGGAGCTGAGAGATGAATCGTGCGGCATAACTCATCCCCCTGCCTTGGCAGCTGCTCAGGACCAGCGGAACACGGTTCTGTCAATGGACATGTCCAGCAAGGGTTTGAAAAATAAAAGGCTTCTACAGCCCTGCCAAGCTACATTTTTTTTCAAAAAATTTTTTAACCACTCTGACAATACCTTTGGGAATATGAGATTCCAGGAGTCAAGAAAGCACAGAACTGAGGTTTCTGCTTCATCCCGTTTTCCCTTTGCTCTGTTGTCTAAACAGCCTGGTCACACAGATATAGCAGAAGAATCACGGAGGTAATCGATATATTCTACAGCACATTCCTGAAGTTTTGAGTTTTTTTTAAATGTCATTGGCAGCATTTTGATTATTATTTTAATCTTTTGCAATTCCACATTGGACTTTGGGTAACATAAGATCATTTTCCATTTTTTTTTTTTTTTTTTGCCAGCAATAGAACTTGGTCAGCTGCCACTCTGAACTAGTTCCACACTATTTGTCCCCGCTCTCGAGACTGTGATCCAGTTTTGGGGAGAGAAGCGAGTTCACGATCCTTAATTACAGCAGCCTGGGGGAAGCTCTTTGCCAGACGTGGGAAGTTTCTGACCCTCATGGAATCCCACAATGGGAAGGTCAAGTGTCTAGTCCTTAGCGTGAGTAGCAGAGTGTTGGGAACTAAGGAAAGGTCTCTGGAAGGTCAGGTCAAAAGGAGAGCACTGTATCTGCTGATCAGTGCTCCAGGCTGGGACCTTGCACACGGCCAGACAGTGGACATTGGCTTCCCGCGCCACCGTGGGGGCTAATCAGCATGACAGAGGATGGGGTACAAACGCCCTGCACCCAGCAACACCATTCGCTTGCCTGGTGAACATGGATTCATCTCACTGAACCTTAATGGTAGCATCCAAATGTAGGAATAAACATTAACATGTTCAAGGCTGTTATTGGATAGGAACATGTCTATGAAAAAAGTCTTTTGTAAACTTTAATGTGATCTATGGACATTTGTTATTAATGCTACCAAGCAAAATTATTTCCTTTCTCAGTACACACACACACACACACACACACACACTCGCACACACATACACAAACACATACATACAAACACACACAGACACGCATACGTACACACACACACACAAGATATAGAGGGAATAATTTCAGTTACTTCATTATTTTAATATATTTTGATTTCCCTACCTCGTATAACCTAAAGTATTCTTACTTTATTATTTGACAGATATTACTGTAAAATATTCTATTAGTCTGATACGATGTGACATGAATTTGTCTTTGATGAAGTTAATTGGGCTATGTCCTCACTGGGACTAATGGGAAAACCATTGTGATTCCCCTCTATTCTAGTTGTAGAGACAGAAAGTGGAATGTGGCTACCAGAGGTTGGGGGTGGAGGGGGATTTATCATTTAGTGAGTACAGAGTTTCAGTTTGGGATAATAAAAAGTTCCGGAGATGAACAGCGGAAGTAGCTGCGCAGCAACGTGATCGTACTTAGCGCCAATGACCGTACTCTTAAAAATGGTGAGAATGATGCATTTTATTTGAAGTATACTTTACCACAATTATTAAGGAGAAAATTTTATTTCAGACATTTTGGCCACTTCGTGTTGAATAACTGATCTGGTAGAGGTTCTCAAGGAATTGTTACATGCACAGTATATAACAATGAATGATACGTATCAAATTCTATCACAAGTCAGTAAAAAAGAAAAACAGTTATTAAGAAGACCTGTTATTCTGCGGTCACTGCTGGGTTGGCATGCAGCCAGAAGCAAATTTAAAAAAATAAAAAATGCATGCTAATCAAATTGTCTCTATGTTACTAAACCATGGCTTTCATGTATCTAAGTACACTGTGTTCCCTTGAAAGAAATGGAGACAATTTCATCAGCTGTAACTAAGTTCCAAATACTATAAAATTCACGGAAGGGAAAAAAGTCATTTAGTAGGATGAACAAACCAATATGAGGTCCTGACCAAAAAGAATACCTATAGATCATGCAGCTTATATGCAAAAGAAACATATGCATAAGAAAAACTGTAATGAATCCAATGGAAAAGTTTGATATTCACAACAAAGAAAAAAGCAGAGGGACTTTTTAGGTATGCATAAGGGTAGTAAATATAAAGCACATTTCAAAACCATATTCAGAAAATGATTAACTTTGTATCCTCTTCAGTAGAAATTAGAAGATAGACTAAACATGGAAGATATCCTTTCTGCTGTTTGAAGACCTATGGCAATTGAACTGAGTTAATACCATCTGTTTCAAAACAGGATCAAAACAAGGTCTGTTGAAATTATAGGTGTGCTGCCCTAACTGGAAGAGGAAAAAAAAAAAAAAAAAGACAAAGGAAACATTCAGATTAAGTCACTTCCTTTAGAAGAAGCCACTCAATGACTATGTTCTTAAAAGCAAACTCCTTCCCACGCTGACAGGCATCACGGTAGATTTTGTGAAATACTGGAAATCTCCAATGCCCTTACTAAATAAATGGAAGAGTCAGATTGTTTCCTTCTGCAAAACAGACACTGATTTAATAAAAGCATCATTTTGATACAAGTAAGCCGTTTATTTCAACGTCAATAACTGCCTTGAAGTCTTTTCTTTTTCATAAACAAATGCCTGCTCAAATATCTCCATTTTTTAAATCTTCAAACTGGGCAACAAGTTGTAAATTGTTTCGTTCAAGTCCCTGACACCCCTTGCTATATTCTGACAAGAGTTGCATCATGAGCTCTCGGACCTCCCATGGCATCTTGGAGCATTAAGAGGAACTAAGATGCTTCAGGCTCACCAGACTTTCGAGCTTCAGAGACGGTCTTTTCGGGAGCAGGTTGATTCCCTCCCATCTTCACAACACACATATCTCTGCCATCTAAATTCTGTTTCTCTTGTTTCCTTTTACCTTTGCTCAACAAATGTGGTAGCTTAGTCTCAGAGGAAGAAAATTTCATTTCTTTTCTAATTTTTTTTTCCAGAGTTTAGACCCTTTTCTGCTTTGTTATTAAGGTAGCTATGCCAATTCTAGTTCTGCGGTTCTTTCTTGTCTGTTATTTTGCATTAGGAATTGGATTTATTGATCCGATGACTACCTGAAAAGACAGAGAAAAAAAGCAAAAGTTCTATTGGTTTTCTATTTTCTTCTAACATAACTAGAGATTGCTTTTTCTCCCATTAAGAATTTAAAATCCAAAGTCATTCCATCTTATTTATTATTTCACCAGCATAATATTAAGGCTGAAATATTTTCTGTACTCTTCATCATTTTAGTTTTCACAACTGCTGATTATCACACTTGGTCAAAATAAGATGCCCATCGTTATGACCTGAGATACGCAGAGCCTCACGCACACAGGCCTGCACACACATAGCAAGCACACACACACGCTACGCACCCTCCTTGGTTTCGTGTCCTCGTTGGTTCGAGCGTGATAACGCTCTCAAAAAATTCTAACCAGATTTTCCCATAAATATAACTCCAGTAACTTGTGCCTAACAAAAGACAATGTGTTAATGTAAATACATATCTAAAAAGCATTATTAGCTCACTCACAGGCCATTCTCAATCACAAACAACCATATTCTCTTTCAACATTTGTTGCTAAAATGTACAATAGTAGCAGGCACAACACACAAAGCTTAAAGGAATGAGAACATTTGGCTCATGTAAAGAGTAAACAGATTTTTCAAATGTATTATTTCTCGAAAAAAAAAATAACCTGGAATATGAGAAATGAACGGAAAGAAGCACGCGTATTAATGCATTTTCTTTTTCAAAAATCCTGAAAACCAACCATATGTTCTACATTATGAATATGCAGATGGTCTCAATGCAGTTATTTTTTTTTTTCTCTAATTGAAACCATCAGGGTAAAATAATGCAGTAGTTTAGGAAGCTGATTCAGCTGGGCCTCTTTCTTCCCTTCTCCAAAAGTACACCAAAGCCTCTCTACATGTTTATATAATTCGGGAATTCTTGCTATTAAATGAAAGAGAGAGACAAGCAAAGCAGCAGGAAGGATACTTTGATTCTTGCATTCTTTGTGGCAAATTGTGCACTTTATGAAGAAAACGCATTTCACAGATGGATTTCTCATAGACACTTTTGCAGAGAACCCACCTTGGCATTTCTTAAGCAATAACTTCTCTGAATTCAGCACCCTGAATGATCCAACATGATGTTGAAATCGAGTGTATCAAGTTAACCTGTCAGCCTGCCTGCACGTATCCTTAATGTCAGCGGTAAACTGAGCATGTCAACTAGGCCCGCTAGATTGCTCAAGCTAGAAGTCTGACATTCTAGCAGGAGACGAGGTCCACTCCTCTTTGAGAAAGATTGGGATCAACCAGGGATGATGAGTGTACAAACTATTACTATACTTGTTCTTTATCTGAAAACAACTCTAACAAAATAATTCTGTTCCAGGCTTTTTGTCTTCAACCTATACAGTTTCTGTTCCTCTGATCCTTTAGAAACCAAAGAACTATTTGACTTTTTAAGGCATTGTTATAGGAAGGCAACCCAACACATAAGGAAATTAGCTTTACGATTGTAGGATGAAGTTGAAATTCATATAGTTATTAATACCTTGCTTGACATCATCATTATTTTATCATCATAAAGCCCCTTTTCCTTAGCACATACATGTATTGGGAAATGCGGTACTCAATCTTCATAAAAGTAGTCATTAAAAAAATAACAAAAGCAGATGTAGCGGAAGGAACGTGTGATGAAGATACCATTCTTATAAAGTACAATCTCAAAACCTAATTTTCTTTAACCTACCAGACTTGAATAGCTCAAATCGTCATTGCTAGAGCTTCAGCTGCCAGATAAGATGGTAGCAGGAACAATTCAATGAAATGGAGCCTAGATGAGAAAATATGTATCCACTTATCTGCAGAGTGGCCTTCTTTATAGGGACTTTGGACCCTTAAATGCAAAAGCTTTTCATTTAAAATAGTAATCCTTACTTTAGCTGAGTATAATAAAAAGGGCTAAAAAAAAAAAAAAAAAAAAGGAAAGAAGACTGTACCAGATGTAAACTTTCAACAAATTTTACCTAAGTGTTGGCATGAACACAGCTCCAAATCTTGGGGGAAGGCAAAGGCAAAAGTCTGCATTTTTCCTGCCAGGAAGCACTCGGAGGGAAAGTAAATATTCTGCATAGAGAAGTATTCCTTCCCTTTTCTAACGTGTGCATCTGAAGACTTTAATAGTCTGAAGCAGAAGTATTCATAACGTATATCATCATAAAGTTCTCGGGGTGTGTTGGAGCTACAAAGATTGCAAGGTCTATGTGACAGGTCATGTTGGTTGAGTCTTCAGAGGGTTCTTTTAACCGTCAGAAGATTTGCTTCGACAGGTCCTGGTGGGGCTGCTATGATACAGCTGGGAAGCCAGAGACCCAAGGCCTTTTATAGATCTCTCCTCGTCTCCTACTTACTGCTCGCAGGAGTTATTAAGCTCTCACTCCCAACACACCTTCCTATACCTAGCTGTGATTGTGAGGTGGGAGCTCTGGAGCCCACAGTTCGTTGCCAGCTGGGTCCCTGTTAGACTTTACTAGCAGGGGACAAAGAGGGAGAGGCGAAGGCTGGAGGAGGGAGAGAGGGTTTCCTCTACTTGTCTGCGTCTTGAATCTCTTTTGTTTCCTGTTCCTTGTTGGCTCCGGCTTCCATCAGCATCTCCTAGCAATGCTTCTTCAGCCCAGCCACGGAAACTCCTTCCAGTAGCAGAAGTCTGGAGATGTAGCATTCACAGAACCAGCCTCATGGCGTAACCTCAGAGATTCTAGAACCGGTCTCGTCATTCTCCTTCCAAGACTCCCGCACCAGCGACCAGGGCCTGTTCTCACAGGTCTGTGTCCCAGCTGCACTGGGCCCCTCCTCTGAACTCAGAGACGTCAGCACCAGGTGGCATCCACACCTCAGAGGCCCCTTCGCCAAGACTCTCTGTTTAACTATCTCAACTTTTCTTTGTTCTCTCACCCCTAAGGCAGTAGCTGCTTCCTACAGGTGGCACCAACCACATCATTGGCAGAGCCCAATGAAACATAAAAATGTGGACCCTTTGTTCAAAAAATTGTTAAGGATTTTAAGATGGCACTAGCAGAGTGTCAAACCAAGCATGGGACCCTTGTAAAGGAGGGCCCTGTGAAGATGCAGGGGCCATGTACCTGTGACATGAGCCCTGCTGACCCAGACTACCTCTGAGATTTGTTAACGTTCCTTTTTGGAATTCTCAGTGCTTTAATACAAAATTAACACTTCTTAGCATTCAATTTTCTCTGTTAAAATAACCTGTGTGGTTTCTATCTCAAGACTAGATGCTAGCTAAGACACTATATTCCTCCGTGCCTGAAGGAGTGATGAGAGCATGTGTGTCTCCCAAGTGACAATAGGCATCTTTTCTGCATCTTTTCCTGACCGGAAAGAGAACTTAGAATTCAAGTTCCCACCTCATATCAATGTTCACAGGATCAATATTCAGAAGTCCACGGTTTAAGGCATTTCAACACGTTCGTTTCATTCCACTGGTCATGTCTGTTTCTTAGCAATATATCCACCAATGTGCCGGACATGGTCCTGAGTTAATAGAGGCACGAGTCACCTACCTATATATGGTAGTTACTCCACTGATAATTAATTTAAACAGAAAAGTAAATAAATAGATGGAAACCATTCAGAATTTTTCAAGTCCTTGGCAAGTTAGAAATCAAATCTTGCAGTAGTGAGCATTACTTTCAATAATCATTTCCCATTCTGTTGCATCATCTCACTTAACCTCATTTAAGAGAGAAGAAAAGGGCAGAGAAAGAAATTCCTTTGAGCAGCAGAGACTAGTAGACGGGCTATCAGCTATTAACTCGAGCTTCCTCAAGAAGAGAGCCCTTTAGTCAAGCATTCTCAGCTGAAGACTGCAGAATGGAGCATCCTCAAGTCTTGGTTATTAAAAATAAAGCTTACTTTACCCAGTAACAGGAGAGAAAAGCATCAAACACTTATGCTACACCTATTGTATGATGAGGTGCAGCTACTCTGCACAACCCCAAAGTTTGGTCAATATGCCGAATTATTTGGAATTACCCTACACCTAACATTTATTGAACACTCACTTTGAGTCAGGTCTTGGAGTAGGTATTTTAACATAGATTTTCTTATTTACCTCCTATCAGCTCCAATATGGTATTGATTATGCCCACATTACTTATGAAGGAACTGATGCTCAGATTGGTTAACAAGCATGCACATAGCCATGCTTAATAGTAGCTCTAGATAATGCAAGATTTGCCTGCCTTCCTCCTAGAAACAAAACCAAGCTTCTCTAGATGTTTATATGTCATTTCCAGAGCCACTGTTACTAAATTAATCCTTGGGGCAATTATTGACCTTGGAGATGAATTAACTTATTAGATTACTAAGGGATCCTTTCTTCAAGATGGCATCATTCCTAGATAAGTAGAGATTACCCAGGGCATAATGTTATTAGGTCTGACCCTCCGATAGCTTCTTGGGTCACAAAAACACGTACACGCAAGATAGCACTAGAGACCCCCATGAACTAATTTAATCATTTAGAGTCAGGTGTACTTCTGAAAGACATCGCAAGTCAGATAAAATCCAGCAAATATTCAGCTCATTATGCAGGTATTTTCATGCATCTGGCTGTCTGATACGATACAGACAGGCTGTCTGAATATTTGTGTGAGTTTCGGTGGCTTTATTTAGGTATTTGCCATTAGCCTATATTTTTCCTTACAACTACTTGCCAGGTTCCTTAACCATGCCATGACATTTATGGTTCAAAAATAATAATATATTTGGTTACAAAAGGTAGAGGTGGAAAATAATAATGGCAACATATTAATATATAAATCCTCTTATCCTCTTCTGGCCTACTACAGTTCATATGAATGGGGGATTCATAATTTTGTCTCTGTAAATAATGATATTAAACATAAAGGTAAACATATGGTTTGGGATTTGCTTCTATGACTAAGCATGGAAAACATAACTGGAAAGTTCTGATGGGTGCAGAATTATCTGGCTACAGGAGTAGGTAGTTCATTCAAGAAGGCTTGGGCAGCTTTACCTCTGCGGATTCCTAAGTCTGCAAATCTATTTAAAACCCAAGGTGGAAAAACTACGTGTCCAATCAAGCACAGTGAGCACAATTTGGAGCCTTTCTCTTCTAAGCACATATGCTTGAGAAATGTAAAGTGGGTAAAGAAAAAAACCTGCCGTTTCCAACTCAAGGAAAACACCCATGAAGGCTAGTCTTATCGTACAGACTGGTGGCGAGCAACGGCATCATGAAAGCCACCTCCGTGCACGCAGGAGGCCTCGTTGTTCCCAGAGAGCTGCAAATAATACCTATCTGATGGAACCTAATATTAGGCTGAGTCAGCAAACACTTTTTCCATCATTGCCCCATTGACTGTGTATATTTGCACTTCTTACCATCAGCAAATCTCTCAGTCTAGACTGGTTTTCAACATATGCAGCTCTGTGCAGACTTCAGTAATGCACTAAAGTTGCCTATCACAAAGCCCATGCTATATTACCTGAAAAAATTTTTTAATGCAGTGGCTATATTTCTAATCAGTCCTCCATATACTGTACTCTCCGTTGTGAGCAGGTCCGTTAACCCTTTAATAATAGCCTTTCTACGAGAACTCTTCCATTGGTATTAACACCTACGCTGCAGAAACACTTCTCTGAGGTATACATGCGGTGCTTACTCGTGCTCGTCTCAGCCACGTAACTAATGCTAAAGGACGGACCAAAGAGCACACCTTGGGGAGAAAGCAGGAGGGAGGAAATGAAAAGACGGTTCTAGAATAAACACTAGTACTAACATAGCATTTATTACATCCCCAGTTCTGGTCTAAGCACTTTAAATATTACTTCATTTGGTCTTCGCAGCACCCCTAGGAGGTAAGTGCTATTATTACCCCCATTTTATAGTCAAGGAAACAGAAGGACAAAGTAACTTGTCCTAGTTCACGCGACTGAGTACTGGAACCGTGATTCTAATCCATGCATGCTCTTAATCATAATGTCATATGTCCTCTTATTCTTAAAAACAAAAATCTTTCAAAAGATTATTCCAGAAGGCCCCTCAATATGAGCGACTATCCTTCTCCCGAAGTCTATAATCGAGCAGGAGCCAACGTAAAAAGGCTTTTTGAACCTGTTCCCAACTATTACATGAGAAACAAAGTACACATATAATGTGTATATTTATACATATAAAATAAGTTAACTGCTAATACCTTCATAATCTTGAGGAAAATTAAATCAGAAAAACAGTACATTTGAGAAATAGACTTTTTAAAATGGTAAAGAAGACTGTGTTTTCTAACCATGAAATTATTTTATCAACTGAAATGTAATATTTCAAAAAGAATAAAATACTAGGAGAAATTTTATAGAGAACTGCAAAATCAGACTGAATTGCTCTTGAGTCCTACACAGTTAAAACTTCAGGTAATTTTTTTTGGAAGTGTCTACTCCCCGTCTCTCCTACCTGTCTCGTACCTTCATTGTCAAGTGTAATCAAAACTTGGCAGTAAGACTCTTTCTATATATTATGTGCAATTCAATTCAACTAATAGTTTGGGGAGCTCTGGGATGGGGACTTCATATGGTGCTATGAAGATGACGTGTTTTGAGCTCTCTCTTAGGGGGTCACGACTGAGAAGGAAGAAGATAGACACACACTAAATAACACTAAAAACAGGCGATCTCTGACGGTTGCTGGTCTACAGAAGGAACAGAAGGCTGAAAGCCAGGAAGGGCGTCTGAAAAGCCTTGTGGAGAGTTGAGATGTGAGATGTGGGGATATCGTGGCAAGAAACACGGGAAGAGAGCCTCCGGGGTGGGGGTAGAGGAGTGGCACCAGCCACGACACGCGGGGTCCGGGGACAAGAATAGGTCAGCAGGGACCTCTGAGGAGCTGGGTGCTGGGTGGGTGGACTGCAGCATTGTCAAAAGGGCCAAAGAGCTAAACTACAGACAGACTGGAGGAACTCACATCTGTACCTAAGGAAACTGGATTTTTCCCAAGTACCAGACAGAAAAGACCAAGGCATAAAAGCCTGTGGCTCCTTCTAACCATCCAACTCCTGTTTGAAAATGCGAAAGATCTAAACAAAAGGAATAACGATAGCCATAACCAGACAGCCCTCTCTTCACTGATTCTTCATAATTTTTAGCTGGGATGAGTTGATTCCTCGTAAGCGTAAGTGATGTAATGGACCAAGAGTCAGTAGCACCAAGTTCTAGCTGTGGTTACTTGAAGTGTTTACAACAGGACTTGGAGCCACTCTGGGCCACGGTTTCCATAGCAACAGTGCAAGGCAGCTGGAGTTGCAGAATGAGCCTGCTGAATCCCACCAGGTCTACGAAAGTGCCTGGGGAGGACGATAAGAAAGGTTCAGCCCTCACTCCACTCTCCTTTGTATGTTTGGGTTTCTGCATAAACTTTCACTTGAAGAAAATGCTCTAAGCTTAAAAAACCATTGGAGAAACATCTTACTACATCATCTCTAATATTCCTTTAGCTTTTACATGTTATTAATCCGTGCTACCTCTTTTGTTCATGTAATTTAAAGGTGCATTTCTCCTTAACATCCAAACATGCACCATGTATATTAATATATGTTCATGTGCTTTTGCAAATGTATTTGGTAAGTTCTGACTTGGGTTCCAGTTTTGTTTCTTTGTCTAATGGGCTATGGGATATATTTTCTTATATTTTCTAATGGACATATAGGTAAACAAATGAACACTCTGTAAATGCGGAGTATGATTAGTGG
The DNA here is from genome assembly GCA_004363605.1 of Indri indri. NCBI lineage: Eukaryota > Metazoa > Chordata > Mammalia > Primates > Indriidae > Indri > Indri indri. The sequence goes on along the minus strand of RJWJ010029869.1, from coordinate 8,166 downwards.
TATAAAATTACAGAAACCAAGTAGAACTTTCTATGAAAAATGAATTTCTCGACTTCATCATTGTCTTAGCAGCTCTTGATATCCTGCAAAATGTAGGAGAATATCCAGGCTGCTGGGTGCCACATTCACCAAGTCCTCTGTCCTGCTCCATTGATCCTCAATGTCTCAGGGAGCGTGGTTCGCAGCAAGTTGCCTAGTCAGTAGAACGGCCAGCGTGCAATAATACGTAAACATTAACTGACAAGGATGAATCATTCTTCTTGACTTTCTGAGCATTTTAGTGACTTGGGCAAGGTCTAAGGGAGGGTTAACACTCAGGCCAGCATTAGGCCTAAAATTCATGGTTGGGTTCCCAAATTCCAGAGGACAGATTGGTTCCAGTTGAGTGAGAGAGGCAGAAATCTGTTCTTGTGCAAGGATAAGCCATATGCAAAATTGGGAATCTACGCGTTGGATTTTCCCTTCATTACCTTTGACCTGCCACAACCCTGCTTCCCAGCACCCAGGGCCTTGTGTCTCTGGCTGGCTCTCACATCCTCTCCAACAGCTGAGACAGCTTGCCCAGGCCTGTTTTTCCTGGGAAGTGTTAATTGTTCCATATCTTTGCACATCTCCCTTTTCCTAGCACAAAATCTACCTGAGCTACATCCCACTCACTTAGGACTGCTGTGCCAGCTTTCAGACAGGACACGTGGCCAGCTCGTCTGTGCTCACGTTTCAAGGTGTTGGTAAACTTATAGCACTTCCAGGAAGGGATTAATCCGGCATCGTGTGAGAGGTGCCGCCAGCTGGTTCTGCCCACCCTGGAGACCAGAATCTTAACTGCAATAGTTGCCAGGAAGGCTCTAATAAAATCTGGAGCTTCTCTTTATCTTGGACCTAGTGAGTAAGAAAAGCAAAATGGATTAGTCTTAAAAGATTGAAGCTAAACTAGAATTAGATACATTCTTACTTTACTAGACAGCTGATTTAGGTATAAATCCATTCAGCAGATTATAAGGGATGCACAGTGGGGGTTCTGATGTATATTTCCATTTCCTCGTCACCACAGGGCAGTAAAAACCCTTCGTCGGATATGGCTGAGAGGATGGTTTCTATTCTAATTGGGTCTACATTCACTTTTACCTTGTATTGTCACCCCTGCTGACCTTGCACACACCGCCTATTCCTGTTCTATACCATGCTGCTCCAGGATACGGTACACTCTTATAGCCATATTACTAGACATAGTCTTGGTATTGGCTCAAAGTTCAGATTTTAATGGCACTAGCTTAAGCAACCTTCCATTAAGAGGCGTGGCTTCATTTACCAGCAATATACAATCCCTGTTGTTACCTATTTCTCCTGGGAATGGTGCCTATGAGTTTGTGGCTCACACATGTCTACAATCTCCCAGCCGCACTTAGCTTGCTTCCTCTGTGAGCTTTCTGATGAACATTACCGCTGCCGTGATGTGGTGGTGGGAATCTTAGTCCATTTGTTTTGATAAGAATAGAAACTTTCAGTGTCAAGGCATTTAAAAAAAAAAAAGTGAATTCTCTTCTGGAGCAGAAATGTTGAAACCATAAAAATTCTATTTTGATGTTACCAAATCTCGTTGGGCTTCTGTGTAACACGGATGACTCCTCAGATCCTGATACCATACACAACTGACTCCTTAACATGCCACCTGGATATTTTAAAGGCATTTGAAATAACATTTCACACGAACATTCTTGAATTCCATCTCATTTCTCAAGATGGGTTCCTTCTGCATTTTTCCCCACCCCAGCAAAATGGCAGAAACATTCAACCAGCGACTGAAGTCAAAAATGTAGGAGACATCCTAGTTTTCTTCCTTTTCCATTTTCCATATCTAATCCATCAGTAAAAGTTGTAGGCTCAGCCTTCAAAATACATTTCTCGCCCTACTCCCTTCTCCGCATACCGGCAGCCGCCACCCTGTCCAGCCACCTCGACCTCTGGCGAGGATTGCGCCGTGGCCCCCTCGCTGCTCTGCCCACCCCCACGTCCACACCAGCTGCAGAGCATTCTGATCAACAAAGAGTGGTGTTTACAAAACATAAATCAGATCGCTCGACCACCTGAGTAAAACCCTTCCCACTGCGCTTGGAATAAATCCAAACTCTTGTCGTTATTCATAAAACCCTACGCAGCCTTGCTCCTTCCTCCTTCCCCTGCTCACGTCTTTCCCAAGCTCCAGGGACAAGCAACAGGCTGTTCCCATCCCCTTCCCACAGCACAGCTCAACGCCACCTCCTTCCCGCTGTGTCGCATGAAGTAGCCGCACTCCCCTCTTGGCCTGGTCAGACCGGGTTACATCACCCTGGCTATTCCCTCTTCTGCGTGTCCACGCTCTGATTTGTGATCTTTGTTTTTTGGTTTCCAGACCATCATCCACTTCTAGAATGAAAGCTCGAAGAAGACAGAACCTCATGTTCTTTGTGCTTCTCTACCTCCTGGTGCATGGCAGTACCAGGCACAGAGCAGACCCTTCATGACCATTTGATGACGTTGAGTGACACCGGGTTGGAATACTGGATCTGCCACTTACTAACTGCATCTCCTTTGTAAAGTTTCTTAATTTCCCTTTGGCCCAGTTTCCTCATCTATAAAATGAGACGGGTGGTTGTGAAAGCCAATTAAAATAATCTAGGTAAGGCCCTTTCTTTTCTGAAAGGACTAAGTGTTTATTATTGTGTTGAAAAAGTAAATGAGCCACCTCATGTTAGCCACATCATCGAGTCATCATCGCCATTAGGAAACAAACAAAATTCAAAAGGGGCCTTCTGAAGATGGTGCTTTACCCAACAGTGAAATTCTAAAGAAAAGCCTCTCTGAATCCACAGCAAATGGGGGGTGAGTGTTGTGGGTCCCGTCAGACTCTTCCCCAGGACTTGCTCCTCTGTCTAAGCACGGGGCTGAAACTAACTCAACCAGGCAGAGAGAGCACAGTGTCTGCTTGCAACCGTGGTCATTGGATCACTCACCCCCATTCTTCCATCTGTACAGCAGTAATATAATATCATATTATGATTATAATATAATAAAATAGAGATATAAGAATATTTAGATCATAGGTTTAGATGAGATTTATACAACTAGATAAAAATGCATTGCCTACGTAAAGACTAGCAAGGAGTTCAGGTTGGCAGTGGTGTGATTTATTTCCACTCAATTCATTGAGTCTCTCCCCGGCTAGGTGCTAGGAAAGTATTCGATGCTGGGGACACCCAGGCACACTGAGAAGAAAACAGAGCCCTGCTCTCTGCAGGGAGTCTCAGCACGGAGGGAGGGCAGCCCTGCAGACCCAGTGAGCACTGCGGTGACAGCCCCCCAGGGGGAAGCAAGAGTTGCAGAGGTTGCTGGGACCCAGGCAGTTATTAACTCCATCTGACCTGGTTGGGAGGTTTGTCGGGCAGGGCCTCCTGGTCTAATCTGCTCCGACCCAGGGACGGGTCTTGCGGTCAGGAACGCTTCCAGGGGAGCAGGGGAGCTCTGAAACTGATGGAGAGTTCTGGCTCTGTTTGAGGTACACCTAAGCTGGCCCCGAGACACTCAAACCTCAACGAAACTCAAACCAAATGTGCCGATTCCAACTTGTAAGCTGACCTAGGGCCGCCTGTGCTTCTTGGAAGTTCTCTAAATTGGAGATCCAGAGCCAGGATAAACCACTAGGTTTTCTTGGAATGCTCATTACCCTTGTAATCACCTCTTATCTGCCTGCCTGCTTCAACGGATGAAGAAATCTTATACTTTGTTCAAGGCCCAAGTCTTCTCTCCCTCAAATCGCTTTCCAGTCCCCCGTCTGCATTAATCTCCCCCAGCCAACCACACCCTGCTCCCGAGGCATTCTTTTAAAGTCACAAAATCCATCATACTTTTCTTGCACTAATTGCTTAACTTACCATATGTTTCTTGCATTTGACAACACAAGCCGCTAGAGCAAGAATAATAGGGATGTGTGTTCTCTGGGCAGGGGGTGAGGAGATCTTCGACATTGTTTTTGATACTTTGCATAGAGTGGATACTCTAGCCCCAGTCCCAGACTCATGCTCTGAAACCAAGGCCCTAAAAACGGGATGAATAGTGTGTTGGAAACAGAGCATGTCTGGGTTTTAGGAGAAAGGAAGAAAGTGGGCGGAGCACAGGTGCGTCTCTGCAGTGTGATTTCAGCAAGCCCGGGAAGGATTTCCAACCAACTCTGGCACAATGATCTGCCTGAAGCTCTTTCCACAGGGTGCTAACTGGACTGCAGACCCGCTTGGTTTAGTCACCATTCTTTCTTGAAAAAGTAAATATCACTTAGTGAGGTAGCAGCCATTGGTAGAAGGTTCGAGGTTATTTTCATAGACAAGCAGATGCTAAGGAAAACACGTTAAGTAGGGAATCAAAGAAACACTTGCCCTTTATTAGCTGAATAACCTTAGAAAAATCCCCCCCAACTCTCAGACCCTCAGAATCTTTTTTACAAAACAGGGGCAATGAAGCTTGCTTTCACAGTGAGCGCCAAGGTGAGGATACGGATAAAGTTTACGTGGAAGTGCCTGGAACAGTCGGAACTCACATTTGGACCTCTGTTCCCCTCCCTGCAACATCTGACTGGTTTATTGCTCATTAATTCATTACCTAATAAATATTCATTACACACCTGCTCCATGCCAAGCGCCGTGGGCACAGCAGTAAAGGAGAAAGCACAGAGCTGAGAGTAAGTTTACAAGGCAGAGCACAGTGTAGCGCTGGCTTGCGACTGTGGTCATTTAATCGCTCACTGTCCATTCTTGCATCTGTAAAATTGCAATACAATATCACATTACATTATAATCCTATCTTCACGGTGGGCAAGATGAGTATTTAGCAAATAACAGCACAATTAAATACTTGCTGTTGTGACGTGCTATGGAAGAAGAACTCCGGAGCACTGGAAGGGTGAATAACAGGAGAGCCTTCTCTAGTCTCCTGGGGGTTGGCTAGAAAGAACTTCAGGAATAGGAATGCAGGCGTGCGGGAAGACAAATTTGGAATAAGATGCTTCCCTGGTAATGCTTGTACAGCCAAAGAACTGCTTAAGATCAACAGAGTCTAAGGGCACAGCAGGTACGTTCAGAGCCAGGGACCAGGATGGCCATGGCAATAGGTAAAGAAAGTCTCTAAATTTCTAAATCTCTAAAGGAAAGTCTCTACAGTGAAAGGCGAGATGCAAGAGGGTTGCTCATTGTCCCAGTGCAGTCCCGAGATGACAACAGGAGCTGTTTTCTTTCTTTCTTTCTTTTTTTTTTGAGACAGAGTCTGGCTCCGTCACCCCTGGTAGAGTGCAATGGTGCGATCACAGCTCACCGCAACCTCCAACTCCTGGGCTCAAGGGATCCTCCTGCCTCAGCTTCCCGAGTAGCTGGGGCTACAGGCATGTGCCACCATGCCCGGCTAATTTTTTCTATTTTTGGTAGAGACTGGTCTGGCTCTTGTTCAGGCTGGTCTCAAGCTCTTGACCTCAAGTGACCCTCCCACCCTGGCCTCCTACAGTGCTAGGATTACAGGCCTGAGCCTGGCCAACAGGAAGCTATTAAGTTACAATCATATCTTTGAAATGTTAATCAACAAGACTTTTTCCTAAAAATTTCCCCATTATCCCTCCTCTGCTTCTTGCCTTCCTCACCCTCACCCCAATCCCTAGGATGCCTGTACTCCTTGCCTTGCAGGGAGAATGCGTCCTAACATAACAGCAAGTAAGGCAAGGAAAAGATTTTCCTAGATGTTATTTCCAAAGGCTTAAAGTCTCTAGGTGCAGAAAGCACTCTTGACACAAACAAATGCTTGAAACAAAGAGGTTTAAAGAATGTTGAGCTTCCCGAATCAGGGAGATTGAGGAAGGTAGAGTTCAATGTCTTTGCCCCTACCTCACGTGTAAAAACTATCCCCCTAGCTGGGGACAGAAAAAGAGAGTTGGTGTCAAAACAATGAGGGTGAGTCTAGAGGCACTTGTTCTGCCCCTGAAATGTGGCCAAACCCAAGAGAGGTATGAAAACTCGGAAACAGAAGAACACTCCCTCCAGAGCCTTGTGAAATGGCAAAACCCCGGGGAGGTGCTGGCTGAATGCCCGGTGTAGACACACATGGGGGAGTCTCAGAGCCCTGTATGAAGGGCCTGATGATTTGGGGGCTCCCGAGATCTGCATGGATGTAGTAAACAGAGCTGCTAGAGCCCAGGGGCACAGGCACAAGGCACATCAAGATAGCAAGTCACCAAGGCAAGTGACCAGATCCCAACAGGCCCATGGATACCTCAAAACTCCCTCTTTGAAGGATTTTGTATAGATGACCTTTAGGAATCACTGGGACCTTGAAGTTCCTGAGGTGACTGAGATCAAATAACACCACCTTCATGAAATGAGGGCCAGAGGGAAAAAAATGAGTTGTTATGTAAAAATAGAAAGTTCTATGTTTGCACACCTTAATGTGTGAATGGACATTCACACCTATTGTCCCTGTTTGCTCACAGTTCTCAGCTGCCAGATTTTCTTTTCCATCATCTGAGCTGTTCCTGCACTTTCTTATCACAGCTGAAATTCCTGCACGTGTGCTAAGCCCCAATATCACTGCAAAGACTTTTTTTTAAGGGAAATTAAATCATTACAGATTTTGCTGTTATTATTGTGAACCTACGTGTCCTGCTGTGAAGTGGCCTCCATTTGATAGGCTGCAAAGAAAGATGAAAAGGACAGCAATTAGGATCCCGCTCAGAAGCAGGAACTGAGTTCAGGCCCCAGCACCTGGAACTCCGTGTGTCCTGGTGGCTGCGGAGCTCTCAGCGGTTCTGCCTGGAGTCTCGCTTTGAAGTGCGTCCAAATGGGACTTCGAATCCCAAACACTAGCCGCCACATACTCTCCGCTGCAGGACGGGGAAACATGCTTTTGTTTGATGGCATCTCATCTAAGGTGGTTTGCAGCTTTTAAATACAAGAAATTACCCAAGCTTCAAAGCTATTTGTTCCTTGGCAAAGGGTGACACAAATTCTTGGAGGAAGAGAGAAAGGATGGAAAATTATGAGTCTTTCTGGTCCCCTCTGGAGTTCCCTTTTTAGGTCACTTTCACCGATTAGCTCCCAGAGATCCTTGCTGACAGCAATTTATACATGAAAATCCAAACCAAATGAGCCCCAGCTGTGGGGCAAAGGCTACCATGGTAAAGCTGGGAACAGAATAGAATTTGGCTCAGAAAAATGGACTAAGTATGGGAATCGAACTAAGGAACCTCAAAGAGGCCTGGGCTCCAGGGAATACATCTGAGTCACTCCAGCCATTTCTCATCTCTAGGTCCTTTTTTTTCCCCCTGTTGTTTTATTCCTCATGGCTGATGCAGGGCCCTGGCTCCGTCTCCTTCTGCGTGCTGTATTGAGTCACTTGGCCCTGACGACCGAGCATGGGTTTAAGAGTTGAAATTCATTTTAGGGTCTGTTTCTACCAATCTCCCAGAATAACACAATTTCGTCCTTCTAAAAAGGACATGCGAAATGTCACAGGCAGAACTTGGAAGTAAAATTCAAGTAAATAGAACAATAAACTTCATAAATGGAAAGTGCTTTTAGAGTGTGTCCTGGGCAAGGTTATGCATTGTTTGGGAAAAACCAAATTTTAATACACAGAATGTTGCCCTCTACATGCTTTTAAAAAATGACCGGTTAGCCTTGTGGCAACCAGCTTTCTGGTTAACCTAGGAGAATCATGTTCTTTATGTGATTTTGCCAGAACTTAATATTCATAGAAATAACACTGTGCTCAGGGTACCTGAAGGCAGACCAGAAGAATTTCCCTACATAGCGAAGGGACCAGAAGGTCATTGCAGTACCTGTGGGACACTAGAGAGCAGGAAGGGTTAGAAAAACCAAACAATCACAATGCCTATAGCCTATTTGTATTAGTTTGCTAGGGCTGCCGTAACAAAATAGTATACCACAGACTGGATGACTTAAACAACAAAACTTTATTTCTCACAAATCTGGAGGCTAAAAATCCAAGATCAAGGTGTTGGCAAGTTTGATTTCTCCTGATGTCTCTCCCCTTGGTTTGCAGATGGTCTCCTTCTCGCTAGGTTTTCTCGTGTTCCTGACTCTGTGTGCACACATCTCTGGTGTTTCTCTGTGTGTTTAAATTTCCTCTTCTTATAAG
>RJWJ010029868.1:0-20304 GCA_004363605.1 Indri indri | reverse complement strand
TGGAAAGGTTATGGAGAAGCGGCTGCCTCCAGACGTCAGCAGGGGACGGACATACCGGGGGCTTATAAAGCCTCTGCCAATAAGAAACTGGGCTCCACAATAATTTTCAACCACAGTGAGCCTGGCAGGAAACTGACCTAGTAAACCAGACAAATTACTGCTGCAGCCGGGCCAGCCTGCCTCCCACTCCATCCCCCCCCGTGAAACTTGAGCCGCCTGGAAGCTGCCTCTCAGCCTTCTGGAGGGTGAGAGAGCGAGGCTTGCGGAGAGGCCCTGGGTGCTCTGGACAGCCCAAACCGCAAGCCCTGGAGTGCTAGGTCGCTGTGCATCTGCGGGGGAGCACAAGTGCACTGGGGGCCGTCCATCCCGACTTGCGGGGTGTCTCTCAGCTGGTGGGTCCCCCGCTCTGGCCTCTCAGTCGCCCTGTCAGAAAGTGGCCACGCTAATGCCTGCTCATCTGGGGCCACACCTGTTAAGGTGGAGAATTCCTCAGGTCCCAAAGGACCCTTCATTGCCATAATATGTAAACCACATTTGGATATGGCCTGTGGGCTCCCATTAGACTCCTTGGGACTTGATTCCTGGCAAGGAGGCAGGAGAGACACAGAAGAAACCACTGGGAAACAAAAGTTATAATATAAACATGTAAAAATAGACTTGGGAGGCATCGGCAGGGCCCAAGTGGGTAGGAAACAGCCTTTTTGGCTGGAGTTTACTCCACTTCTGTCCCCTTTGGAGACAGGAAACCTGGACCCCTGCGTGATGATCATAAACAGCACACTGTAAACCTGGACAAAGGCAGGGTCAAATCAAAGTCTATTGAAACAGGGCACCAGGGATCATTCAAATAGCACAAGGCTGGCTAGTTAGGAGACTTCAGGCAAGGCCCAGCAGCGCCCTGAGTTCTGTCGTGTCTCTACAAAACAAGTAAAGCCGCCTTCCACCTCTGATGCTGTCGAAATCTGTTTCTGAGCCCCGTGCACATGGTGTGTATGCCACAGGGGCTTAAGCACTCACTAAGTGGGCCTGCCAGTGCATTCCACACAGGACAGCAAGATGACTCTGGTCTAATTTTCTCTGACTCTCGCTCAAAATACCAAGATGCCAGAGATCCATTCTATGGGAAGGGCCAGGTGCCAGTGGGGAAAGGGCAGAGCTGAATGTCAAGGAGGCCTGTCATTTGGGGAGCTCAGAGCCTTGATGTCCCAGGTACTACCCTCCTGCACCTCGGACCTAAGCTCCTTCCAGTCCATTTGTGTCCTGTCAATCTGCAGAATTTCTCAAATGCTCCAGATTTTCTGGCTAGTTTAACAGCCTTATGGAGGGGTTAAAAATCTCAAATTTAAACTGTCAAAGCTGTTTAAGTTCTAACAAAACGTCAGTGATCTAGCTGAAACCACGTTCCTTTCAAGGATGCAACTAAACGCCATAGTCATTTGTTTTTTGCAAATTCCCCTTTCTCTATTGGTGTTAAGAAACACTGACATAATCCTGGAAGGCAGCTAAACATGCAATGAAAATAAGGCGATGCAATTTCTTGGTAACGCCTTGTGCTCTAAGGCATCTCAGTCATGAAAGTTCAAAGTAGTGATTCCTGGAGGAAACTGCTCTGACATAACCTGTGGGTACCACACTGGGAGAGGCAAGCAAGACGCCTTTCTCATGTATCTTCACCCTGATTTCTGATGTAAAATTGCACAATTTTCTTGAATCTCTGAGCCTCGGTTTCACCGTCTGTAAAAAGGAGAAAGCTGCTTATTTTCTACCTAGCAACCTATCAATAGCAATTTATGAATATAATATATTATATCAATAATGTAATATTAAAGCAACTTGAATGAAGAGCAAAAAAAAAAACCAAAACAAGAAGGACTGTGATGGGCTTATAGAGTGTTGTTTTTTTTTCTCTCCTTTATTTTTCAACAGTTTTGCAATATGATTACATTATTCACTTAAAGAAAAAATTAATTTATTATAAATTTCAACACAAAGTAACTTGAAATTGATGAACACCATATGAGGGCAAATCGCAGTAAAATCTTTATGATCCACGTGCCTCTGAATTCACAAAGTGTTTTACCTACAGTCAATTTTGAAAATCCAAATGGAATTTCCCTGGTCACAAAGAACACCTCAGAGATGATCTCAATCAATCAATCAAAAAATATGAACATATGTATTTTGATCTGCAGGTTCAGCAGTGTGGAAAACACCTAGGAAAGAAGAAGAGGACCTGCACATCCGGGCCTGAAAGAGTTGCAGGGATATTGGGAAAACAATATTAATTTATATCACAAAATGCAAATGACAAAACGGTGGCTATGTCAAAGGGCCAAGCTGTAAGGAACAAATTCTAGAGATGAATGAATGTTCACAGTAACCATGGACAATAGTATAGAAATTTGGGATTAAGTGAAACCTTAAAAAATGAATAACATCTATGTGTGAGATGGAAGGGAGAAGGGAGGAGGGAGGAGCTAATATTTGCTGACACCTGTCATTCACCAAGTGCTGTTACAGGTGACATCACATATGTAATCTGGTTGGCTCCTCACAACCACCCTGTGAGGCAGGCACTTTTAGTATCCCCATTTGACAGATGAGGAAATTGAGCCTCAAGTATTGTTCCAAGTTTATGGTATAATGCAGGAAACTGCCTGATTATAGGAGGCACCCATCTCCTATGCCTGATAACATAATGAAGCATAATTAGAATAAAGAGAGACCAGTTAATAGAGAATTGTACTGTTCAATATGATATCCACCAGCCAATGTGCCTATTGGCTGTTTGAGATGCATCCAGTGCAACTAAAGAACAGAAACAGTGTGAAATACTTTTCTATCAAACACAACTTTATTGTTTTGGTGGAGCTACATTTTACTTTAACCGTTGAACATTTAGCTTCCAAATTAAGAAGCATTAGAAGTTTTAAAACACACACTGCATTTCAAAAACTCAGTATAAAAATGAAATGTAAGATATGGCATAACAATTTTTAATATTGGTTAAATGCTAAAATGATAACATTTTGGATATATTGAGAGAAATAAGATACAGTAATAAAAATCATTTCGCCTATTTCTTTTTTTACATTATTTTATGTGGCTACTAGAAAATTGTAAATTACAAATGTGGCTCTCGTTATACCGCTATTGGCTGACACTGATACAGAGAATATGATGTGTCAAACAGTGGTAAGTGCGGGAGAAAGGATAAAACACAGTAGAAGGAAAAGAGTAATGGTCTGTCTTCTACTAGAATATAAGCTCCATGCAAGCAGAGACCTTGTTTCTGTCCCCCGCCGTATCCTCACACCTATAACAGAGTTTGGCATACAATGGATGCTCAATAAATTGCGATTCTGAATTTCTGCCCTTGGTATCACCACCATTCTAACCACCAGAGCTTGAAAGCTTAGGGTTCTCTTTGCTTTCCGCTGTCTGTCATCTTTAGTCAGTCCCCAGACCTGTCGCTTTTCACTCTGCGAGAGCTCCAATATCCATCCTTTGCTTTCCATGTCTTCTGCCCCCACCCCACGCCACGTCTCACCCTATTGGGTCCTAGTTCCTAAATTACCTTTATTGCTTTATAACTGGTCTCTCTGCCTCCACCTCCCTCCAATCCATTCTGCTCACCACTGCCAGATTAACTCTTCTCAATCACCGCTTTCATCTTTAAAGTTCCTTAAGAGCAAGGAATGGATCTTATTTATCTTGGTATACCCACCCAGTGTGTGGCACCCAATAGGCGCTTAAGAATTGTAAGAAATGGTTTTCGAATGTGTCAGATTATTTATAACTCTCATTAGTCCACAATTACTAACGGTTACTTTTATCCCGTCCATTCCTTGCTCATAACCCTTTAAGAAATATCCCACAAACTGTAAGACAAAGTGCAAACTCAGCTTGGCATTCATGGCCCACCATGGCCTGGAGATGACTACGTTTTGGTCCCGCCTTCTCTATATTCATCCTTCCCTTCCTCAGGTCACGCCTCTCTCCTGCTGGCTTCTGCTCATACTGCTCTTCACTCTCTAGGGACACCTTCCCTCATCCACTTATCCAACTTCTACCCAGCCTTCAAAGTCTGGATCAATACCCAATTCTTAGTCAAAGACTCTCCAAATATCTCGTGCAAAAAATGAACATCCGCTGCTCTGTCTTGCTGTAAGTCTGACTGTTAACATTAGTCATTTGGCATTTAGCACATCCTGAAATTCATTCATCCTTCATTCATTCATTCCTCAGATGCCTATCAGACCTTTATCATATATTATCAATATTTTTGTTCATACTTGTACCTTATCTATTCAATTATGTTATAAAGTCTCTGGAGGAGATAACTAAGATTTGAAAGTTATTTGAGCGGTCTATGTGCATAACATATGTATGTTATTAATAAATTACTGATCAAAGAGAATGTGGTCTCCTTCATGCCTCTGTGTTGTTATACATATTGTTCTATTTGCCATTCTATGTCCTCTCTCAGCTCTCATTATTTCCATCTGTCAGGCAAATCTTTACTCATCTTTAAACAGACAAGCTAGTCTGATCTCTCCTGCCTTTAGGTCTCCTCTGCGCATAACACTTTGCACTTGTCCACCTCTCATCCTCATGGTTTTCTTGTCTGTTGTGTTTGGTAAATGATTCCTCCTCCTAAAACCACTAACAATCATATTCTACATTATATTTAAGTACCTTACAATCTTCACAGGAAAAGCATTAATTAAACTCATGCAGGTGTTGTAGTCATGATTGTACCAAATATATCTATGAACTTTAAATGCACATTCTCATTAGTAGTACCTTATGCATTTAAAATGTGTTTCTTTCTTTTCCATCCTCACAACATCCACGTAAAGTTACTACAAAACATCCCCATATTGCATTTGAACTAATAAGTTCCGCGGTTTCATGCTTCTGTTGTTGTTTTACGTATTGTTGCATTTGCCTGGAATGCTGTAAGAACAGAAAGAGATTAAGTGAATTAATCAGTAAAACATACCCAACATGCACTGAAGAGCCCCATAATATTGCTCATATTCGGCATTCCTTGGGTGTTTCAAATGATATTTAGAAATAAGAGTTAAGATGTTTGATTATAATACACATTCTGAGAAATCATGAAGATTGAAAAAGGTGATGCTAACAATAGCCCACTGGTTAAACTGGCATTTTCCAATCAAACTGCCTTGATTCAAATTTCAGCTCCATCTTGTTCTGCTTGTGTGCCCCAAGGCATGTTATTTTATATTTCTAAATCTCAATTTCTTCATCTACTAAGTGAGGATAATAGAAGAATTCATATTAATGTGATGACTCAAAACTCATAGTATTATGATGACTCAGAAAGATAATGTATATAAAATGTTTCCAAGCACATAGTAAGCGTTCTATAAGTAAATGAATGTTATTCATAAATATCATGTCAAAAAACCAGAAGTAAACAAATGTTTTCATATTTTTAAAAAAATCACATTCCAAAAACTGCTTAATGATGAACATTATATTCTCTGGCAGAATCCTAGAAAATGTGATTAAACAGCTGACTTATAGAGAAAAAAAAAGGTGATCCTTATTTGCTGGCATGGGTCCGTTGTGACTAAGTCAAATCCACTAATCTTATTTCCTATTTGGAAGGCATTATCAGACAGGTGAATTAATGTGATCATGCAGAGGTCATGTATCTTTACTTTTTACTGGTTTTATACTCCTTTTGGTGATTTCTTTAGAAAAAACATATACAAATGAAAATTCTATTATGTAAGCTGGTTAAAAAATGTATCAATGGCCACGATGGAATAACTAATACCAGATTTGCCCTCCTGTAGTAAATAGGTAGAAAACTGGACAAAAGAAATCAAACTATAATTTTCAAGCATTGGAAGACAGGCAATGCTGGATTGTGATCCCTGAGAACAGAGATGCAAACTAGATGAGCCCTATAATAGGCTAGGCATTCCATCTGGAAGCATTTTCAAGGCCATAATATAGGGAGAAGGAGCCCAAGCAAAGCACAGCAGTCTTGTTGAATTGAGAAGGCAGAAATCAGAGTTTGAACAGGCTGAGACGGCTGGAATTTATAGACTAGAAAACCATAGAGAATGAATCTACACAGGAAAAGAGCTCCAGAAATTTGCACAGTGGGACCCTTGAGTTTTTCATTAAGTATTTAGCTGCACATATTCAGGAAGAAACTTTATGGGGCCAGGCAAACAACAAATATTAAGGAACTATAAACTAAATAATTTCTTGCACTCACATGAGGATAGAAGATGGTCAAGTTCAAACCAGCCAACATGGAGAGAGTTCATTGACCCTCAGAGGATTCAGTAGAGACTACAGAAAGTTCACTGTGTAGTAATATGATGAAACTATCTTGAGGGTAAAGACTATTCTAGGTCCACCTTTTAAATTTTTTTGAAACAAATCTCAAAATGATCAGGCTGATGCACAAGTAACTTAATGGCTTTTCAAAACAAAGTTTACCACTCTTTAAATAAAGACTACAAAATCCAAATGCTCAACAATGTAACATTCACAATGTCCAACACCCAGTGGACACCCAACACCAAAAATTGTTAGATATGGAAGCTGTAGCCGGTTTTAAAAAAATCAAGCAGTAAGAACAACAGCAGAATAGACAGAAATGAAGAAAGTAGCAGACAATGACTTAAAATGGCTAATGTAAGTATGTTTGAGGATTTAAAGAAAAACATAAAAGTATTAAGATAAATTAAAAGTATGAAAAAGAATCAAAATGGAACTTCCAGAGTTGAACGATATTATATCTGAAATAAAAAAATCCACTAAATGGACTTGCTTAAAGCAGATTAGACAGTGCAGAAAGAAAAAAAAAAACTGTGAACTTTTAGACACAGAGAACTTTTAGACACAGTTTCTCTCTTTG
Organism: Indri indri; assembly: GCA_004363605.1. NCBI lineage: Eukaryota > Metazoa > Chordata > Mammalia > Primates > Indriidae > Indri > Indri indri. The sequence goes on along the minus strand of RJWJ010029868.1, from coordinate 13,394 downwards.
AAACAGACAAAGAACAAAAAGATTGAAAGGAGTTAACATAATATCAGAAACTTTCAAGACAATAGAAAGCAATCTAATACATGTATAATTGGAGTCCTAAAAGGGCAAGCATAAAAGGATAAATAAATAATCGTCAAAATTTTACCAAATTTGCTAAAAATTTTAAATCCAGAGATCTAAGACACTCAACGAAGAGCGTGTAGAAAAAAAAAATGGGACACATCATAGTGAAAATTGCTGTAAATCAAAGGTAAAAAGAAAACTGTAAAAGCATTTAGAGGAAAAAAGGTGTTGTAACAAAGAAACAAAATAATAATGACTGCAGACTTCCCTCAGAAAAAATACAAGTCAGAAGGCAATTGAATGACACCTCTAATGTGCTGAAAGAAAACAGAGTCAACCCAGAATTCTACATCCATTGAGAATATTCCCCCAAAATCGAGGCAAAATAAAGGCATATTAAAAAACAAAAGCTAAAAGAATTTGTCAAAAGCACATCCCCATACAAAAAAAATGTTTTGAAAGATCAGGCTGAAGGAAAATGACACCAGATGGAAACTTACATCTACCAAAATGATAAATGTATGAGTAAATATAAAATGTACTTAAATAAATTGAATTAATAACTTCAAATTTTCCCATAAAATAAATTCCAACCTCAGATGATTTTACTAGTGAGTTTTATCAAACCTATAAGGAAAAAAAAATACCTTTCTCACAAAAACTTTTTCAGAAAACTGAAAAAGAGAAAACATTTGCCAACTCATTTCATAAGACAGCAATTCTGTGATACCCAAATCAAATAACAAAATTACCAGAAAAAAAACTCAAACCAATGTGCTTCATAAATATAGATGGAAAAGTGTTAACAAAATATTAAAGATTGGAGAACTTATGGTATCTGATTTTGTATTTACTGGAAAGCTACACTAAACAGCACGATTTAGCATTGCTGTGAAGACAAGCAAACAAAGCCATGGATGGTATAGAGGGTCCAGAAATAACCCACACACACACCTGATCAGCTGATTTTTCAAATTTTTTGGTCAGTTTATTCAAACAGTTGAATTGCCAAGGTAATTATATGGAAGAAAAAACAGTGTTTTCAAAAAACAGTGTTAGCATAACTGGATATTTGTGGACAAAACCGTAAATCTTGACTTTTACTTCATGTCACCTACAAAAATTTACTAAAAATGCAGGATTAATCTCAACCTAAAATTTACAACTCCAAAATTTCTAGAAAGAAACATAGGAGAAAATCTTATCCATCTTGGGGTAGTCAATGATTTCTTAGGCCAAATAAAGTATTTTATTTTATGATTATAAAAGAAAAAAATAATAAATTAAACTCCATGAAAATCTAAAGTTTCTGTTCTGCTCTTTCAAAGATACTGGTGAGAAAATAAAAAGGAAAGCCAGGGGTGGGGAGAATACATATATACGGAGGATTTGTATCCATCATGAAGAACTTTTACAATTGATAATAAAAATACATAACAAACAACCCAATTTAAAAACCATCACGAGAGATTTGAAGACACTTCACAAATGAAGATATATGAATAGGTAGTACGCATATAAAAAGAAGCTCAACCTCATTACTAATCACGGAAATAAAAACTAAGTGCACAATGAGATACCACTCCACACGACACTAAGTGTTTGCAAGTATGTAGAACAACTGGAGCTCTTGTACATTGCTGGTGGGAGGGCAAAATGGCACAACTACTTTGGAAAACTGCTTGGCGGTTCTCTAATAAAGTTAAGCATACACTGACCTTACGATCTCACAATTCCACTCTTAGGCATTTACCCAAGAGAAATGAAACATACATCAACACAAAGATTCATACAGGAATGTTTGAGAGTGATTTACTCTTAATATAGCCAAAAACTCTAGACAACCCAAATGTCCATCGACAGGTGATTGTGAGAAAGCCATGCAATGGAATACTCCTCAGCAGTAAAAAGAACAAACTACTAATATATGCTATCTCATGAGTGGATTTTGAAAACATTATACTGAATAAAAATAACCAGATACAAATAGTACGAGCTGCATGATTCCACTTAGATGAAATTCTAGACGAGGCAATCCTATACTAATCGATAGTGACAGAAAACAGATTCGTGGTTGCCTGGATCCAAGGCAGGGGTGAAGACTGCATATGAGGAGGCGTGGTAGGTGATGGAAACGTTCTCTGTCTTCACGGTGGTGGTGCTTGCACGGATACATACATTCGTCAAAATTCATCAAAGTGTACTCTTTAAGTGGGTTCGTTTTAATGTATGGAACTTATACATAAATTATACTTCAATACTGTTGATTTTAAATAATCAAAAAAGATTGTATAAATTGTATTAAAAGTACAGGGCTTTGTTCTTGACCTTGCCCTATTCCATGTTTTTATCTAGCAAGAAATTTTACTTATTGAATTTATTGGTGGCACCTGGTATGGGATCATTTCATTTATTTGTTTATCCAACACACATTCTTTAAGTATCTATCGTGTTCTAGCCATTTAAGGCTACAATGGTCTCTAAACTCGTGCCATTGCAATCTTACAGGGGAGGCGGGCATTAATTGAATAAGGAGAATGTTTGATTTTGAGGTGAAAGAAGCTGTGTGGCTGGAGCCCTAGGAACAATGACGTGAGATGAAGCATGAAAGGCAGGAAGTCATGTCCCAGCTGTGTCCCGAGAGCCGTGGAAAGCCAGCCAGGGTGCCGTGCAGGAGCGTGAGCACGGATGCGGCAGTCTGGGTGAGAAAGATGGAAACTTATATTAGGATGATGGCAGCAGGGAGAGGGGGAAGTGGATGCATTTGAAAAATAGCTAGGAGGTGAAACGGACAGCTCTTAGTGAAGGGCTGGATTTGGGGGATGAGAGACAAGGAGGCATCAAGGGGGACAGCCAGGTTCCACCCTCTACAAGGGTGAAGAGGCAAACTGGGGGCTGGGAGGAGGGAGAAGATGAAGGGCATGCTGGACCTAACGTACCTGGAGGACACTGATGGGGAAAGTGCTGATTGCTGGACTGGACACAGGGTCCTGAACTCTGGGACATCTGAGCTGGAGCTACAGATATGGCAGCCATCAGGATAGAACCAAACCCTTGGGAGGATGCGATCACAAAACGGAGGTGTGAGGGGAGAAGAGTAGGGCCCAAGACAGAGCCCAGAGGAGAACCAGTCCTTATGGCCTGGCCAGAGGAAGCAAGGAACAATGAGAAGGAGTGCCCAGGAGGTGGGAGGAAAAACGGAAAATTGTTAAACCACAGAAGCGGAGGAAGGGAAGAGAGCAATTCAAGGAGGGTGCGCATGGGGATGGCGGCTCTTCTACCTTCTACATGAGCTCCAGACCCCTGCACGAGGCCAGTGGGAGGCAGCGATGACAATGTCTACCATGCTCGAGTGCTTGCTGTCTATACTGGACAGTACTCTGAGCACTTCGAGAGGATCATCTCATTTTATCACTGCCACAGTAGCACTGGGTAGCACTCTGCTCTAGTGCTCCCCGCCAGGGCCAGAACGAATACAAGACTCCCACCTCCTAGTCCAGTGCTCCTTCCCCTGGTTACCTTTTCCTTGGCCTAGCCTGCCTGGCCGTCTATTTCTCCAAGACTGCCCCTCAGCCTGGGTGACCCAAATCTTCTGCACCACGGGGTAAGATATTTGAGACTTTGGACTTCTTGGTCTCCTTCCTGGCCCGTGGCAGAGCCAGCTGACTCTCTGGCCAGAGGAGGAGGCAATTGCCAAGCTGTCACCAGGCAAAGGCATCCATTCCCGCAGGTTCCCCGGTGCAGTGTCCTTCCCACTCCTACCCTTTAGTTCTCCTCCTGCATCGCACGGTCGGTGGCAGAACTTTTGCAAGAGTTATCCCTGCAAACTGTTGGGGGTGTGAATGACAGGGAGCACATCTGGCTCAGTCCTGAGTGACCTCCCTGCACTCTCCCTCCTTGTTCGCCTTTCCTTAGGTTGGCATCGTTCTCGTTCCTTCTCAGGCCTTATATAGTCAGGCAGTTTCTCAAGGACCCGGGCAGACTGTCTGCCAGCACCTCTAACCGCTCTGCTGCCAACGCCATGGCTGAGGCAAGCTGCAAACTCCACGTCGGAGCCAGGCACCGAATATCCCTATTTTCTTCTTTTCTGAGCAAGACAGTGGAGACAGCTTCGGACGCCCCTTCCCAGTTCAAGCCACCGGCATTCCACACATGCTTACGAGGAAACCAGGATGCCAGAGTGCATGGGCGCCTGTGCCTAGTACTGAGGGGCAGGCAGTGCATGGTGCCTGGCAGGTGCTAAGCACTGGCCCTTCTCCCGCCTGGTGCTTGCACAGGCTGCAGTTCTTTGTGTCTGAATCTCTGCTCTCTGTCTGCACTAGACTGGGTGGGGTGGAGAAGCCGGAAGCAGCAAATCAGTGTCTGGTTCTTGAAAAATGCCTAGAAGGGTGGACATTTTCATTAGAAACCCTTGCCCATTTGGAGAAAACAGGTCTGTGAGTGCAGCAGCCTTCCCCTCGCTGGCCTCCTTCCCTCCCCCACGCCCACTCCCTATCACCCCACCTCCCTTTTCTGATTTCTCTACCAACACCCCCTCCCTCCCTGGTCATCTGGATCTCGTTGTTCTTGCATTTCCCCAGCTGCCTGTCTGCATTCGCAGCCCTGCACGTGCACAGACACACACGTGCTCAGGACACCCCCACCCTGTGGCTCTTTACCCCGACAACCCCACACCTTTTGCAAATTCACAAGGCAATTCCTTTCTTGGCTCCAGGACCCCCTTAACAGAATGGGCCCTTTATTCCAAGGTAGGAATAGAAAGGGCCTTGGGTATAGTTAACTGGAGCAAGAGAAGCCACCAGGAAGGACTGCATTTTTGTATGACAGAGTGGGTGGGCGGCTTGGGTGGCTTGGAATACTTTAGACCTTTCCCAGAGAATATACTATATGAACAATGTGTTTCTCCACTTTGGGAGCTTCCCTGAACAAGACCATTGAAAGGAATGTACTTGGGAATGCCATTAACAAAATGTGCCCCCCTTGCTTCACCTAAAGACCTTTTGCTACTTCAACTACTATTCGTTTTTTATTTTATATGTTAACCAAGGTGCCGAAAAAGATTAGCAAAAATAAAGGACATTGTCACTTTAAGAATCTAGACTAAAACACCTTAAATGAACTCTGCAGTAGACAGAGGGGGGGAAAAAAGCCCTTCTCTGGCCCTTGCTGCTTTTGCCATTATTCATGATGTAATTTTTCAGGTGTTAGTTTGGCAGAGAAAGATTGGAACAGGGCTTGTTGCTAGGACATGAATGAAGAAGAGGAATCCCATTGGTTCCCGGCAACTTGGCAGGAACCAATGGGAATGAGGGGGATGGAGGGGGGGAAAAACCACCAAAAAAAAAAAAAAAACTCTCCAGACTATCATTGTGTTTTCTATGCTAAAGTAAAATGGGGTATTGTAAATTTATGGGGGGATTGTCGCCTATTTTTTAGGTGGGCGGTGGTGCCCAATGGACCAATGCTGAGGGTGAGCAGTTAAGACAGCTTTGTTCAGACTGTCCCTGGTTTCACTAATAGCTCATGGACACTAGCAGTCCAGAGGGGTGTGCAAACAAGGCTGAGCACATTTCACACCCTTGCCATGCTGCCACACGCCGCTTGGGGAATGCGATCATGCCAGAGCTGGAGGCAGGGAGGCAGGGGCGTGGGTGGAGGGACACTGGGATTCTTCCTCTGTTTTCGAGATTAGGTGAACCCCAAACAATGTAAGTGAAATTACAATGTAAGTGTAACAGCTCCGTGTGCGTAAACCGAGGGTTCAGCATGTTCCCTGCCCACCGCTTCCCAGCCGCCTCCCAACACGCTGCCCTGGGCGTCCCAGTGGGTCACGGGTGAGATCTGGCCGAGCAAAACCTCCAGTTCTGATAACAACCACGTGGAGTCACAGTGCAGCAGGGACTGTCACTGGGGTTTCCAGACAGGGGCTATAAAACGTTCGCCCACTTAAGCCGTGCGAGTCTCAGCCCCCTGGCCAGCAAAGTAAGCAGTTCTGTGTGCCAGTCATGCTCAGCTGCTGGATTCTAGGCAGTTCCTTGCAAAGCTGAGCAGGAGGAGAAGTATCGTTCCCTGCAGGGTCCCCTCTTTCGATCGTGAAGACTGGACGACCAGGGCAGGGCCTCCCTTGCCATATTCCATTGTCTGGGCTCCGGCTATAACCCACACCTTTTTTTTTTAATAAATGGGCAGGCTTTGGATTGAGTGACTTGAAACCCAGACACATAATAAATTGACTTCTATTGGGTTATAGACCTGGCCAGTTTATTTACACCCTGGAGGGGGCTCAACCTCTGCCAGATTCCCAACATCAGAGATTTTGTGGCTGGAGTCCAGCAACATAAAAGGATTTCTCCTTGTAATCGGAGCACTTCCTAAGACCACAGGCAGTTTCAACCAATTAACATCTCTGATTGCAATAGAAAAATTTTAGGAGACTCAGAAGGACCAGGAGGCAACCACAAGTCTTTATTGAATCCACGGCAGGAATTGATCTGATTATTGATTTCTTTCTTGCTGATTTCTGTGACTTCTCAGGTTGTTGAAGATTTGGGGGGAAGGAAGGTAGGGCGGAGGCAGAAAATAGGAAGACAGGAAACAAAAGGGGAATTTTTTAATAGGCCTTTCTTTTTCTTTCAGCCAAACAAATCCCGGGCTCTGTTCACATCCACCCCTCAGCATTGACAGAAAACACATCTCCAAGTGCAGACCCTAATTGCACCCTTCAGGTGACAGGTAGCATGTGTGCCTCAGTTCAAAGCCAAAGTCCGGGTTGAGTAAATCTGATTTCAGACAGTCAGCATTTCAAAATAAAAGCATTCGGCCTGAGCCCCAAATAGGAGGTCTCCCTGCAGCTCTTTACCAGGAATCCTATGAGATGCACCGCAGTCAAAAGTCACCACTCAAACCTCACTTTGTTCTCAGTTCTCATAAAACCTCAGACTGCTTGCAAAGCTGCCCCACCCAAGCTATGCAGAGGCTCCAGAGACTACTGCCGGGGAGCGTAAAACGCATAGGAAGGATGCTGCAGGCAGCCTGCCCCACTGCAGGGCGGGGAGCTGAGCAGGCAGCAGCCAAGGGGGCACAAAACAGTCCCAGGAAAGAAAAAGGAAGGTGACGTGGTGTCTCTCTCCCAATATCTCAATGCATTCATTAATCATTAATTAGTTAGGAACCCTTTTATATTTACTGGGGGAAATCGGTAAAAAATCAGAAAGATCTGAGCTCTCCCTTTCACAGAAAAAAGGGGTGCAGGTGAGAATATGGAGCCAGCTGAACAATTAGCATTAGAGCTCTCTCATTTAAGCAATACAGGCTGTATTCAAAGCCAGCTTCTGACTTCAAGCCGCCAGATATCCACCTTATGTATTATTAACTCTGTATAAAAGCATTGTCATTCCTTGGTACAAAGAATTAACAAAGACCCCACAAGTTAACAGAGCTACTTAGTGACACACAGTCAGCCTGGGTCAGAGACCAGGAAGAGACACCCCCCCACTTGGATCCACCCTCGAACAGACTTTAGAAATGAGCACATTTTCATTGCCACTGCATGAACTATAAGCTAATTATGTTTTCCTGCAAGGGAAGCAAATTATATTGATTGTACAATAAAAGCTATTGTCATTCCCAGTATATTCATCATGACTCAGAAAGATGCAAAAATATTGACTTGCTCTAAATAGCATTTTACTTTTGTCTCCAGGCAGCAGTTTTTAAGGCACAGAATGACCAGAGATGGTTTTGTTAACCAGTCATAGGGAGGGAATGTGGTGGAAGAGACGGGAGCCAGGATATGACCTGGCCAACCACAGGTGAACGACAGCACATTCCAAGGAAAAGGATGCACATTTCGGACTTCAGGAAAGAGTTAACCTGGGTTATTATATACATATTTTTTAAATTCCCTAAAACTCCCAATAGTACCTACAGTAACAAGAAAATAACGAAGCCCACTGACATCTTTGAAAAGAAGGTGATTAATTAAAGTAATTAGGCTGCACTGAATTATTAAAATATGAAGTCTTCTGTAGGGATGACCAAAAAAGGCAGAACATTTTTGCAGTTCAAAAATTAAAACCATATTCTGGTTCATTAGCTGAGAGGGGAACTCACACGTTTTAGCCTACAATCCTATTCACAGATGCTTAAGCATCTAATATTTCACACCTTTGTAAATGGCTCTTGTAAAAAATTTTGAAAAAAAGGAAAGAAAAAGAAAAGAAGAAAAAAACAATCTGACTTTAGTTATTTCATTGCTTGTAGAGAAGAGGTGATCTTTTGAAAGACTGTCAAGGAGGCTTTCAGGTTTGCTTTGAAAATGCCCCCAGGCTTTGAAATGCCAGGTGTGTTGGGGCCGTGACTAGAATCAGACTGGGGACAGTGAAGGGCAAAGAGGCACCTCTTAACACATTCCTCTGCTGCGTCTTCAAAGCAGTCCGTGTCTCTTTCCCTCCTACTAAATCAAACCAGACTCCTTGGCCTGACTTTAAAATCCCTCTCCACGTTGCTCTGCCTCATCTCTCCCCACCCTGTGAAACCTCCTCCCAAGGTGGCCAGACAAATCTCACTATCTTGTTTCAAACCATATTCTACCTCCCTAGTGGGCTTGTGCCCTGCCTGGAGCATCCTTCATTTCTCTCTGATGTGGCCATCGCCTCCCCATCACTCAGAACCCAGCTCTGAGTCCCCTTCTCCGCTGCTCCCATGTCTGGTCTTCACACTCAAGACTTGGGCCATTTATGATTTAATTACAAATCAGATCATGTCCCTGCTCCTGCTTTGAAACCTTCACTTGCAATCTCAGCCTTCAGATTAAGTGCTCAGGCGCATTAGCCTGGTGTTCACTGCCCTCTGGGATCTGGCCCTCACCTGCTCCTCCAATCAGTGGTTAGCAGTATCCACTACAAATTCAGATGGCCTGGGTGACAGTCCTAGCTCTGCCATATAGTACTAGTGTGGCCTTGGGTGCATCAACTTAAACTTAACCGTACTTAACTTCTTTGAGCCTCAGTTTCGACAAAGGATTATTGAGATGATTAAATGAGTTAATATATGTGAAGCACCCAAAACTGAGGCTGGCATATACTTGGCAGTCAGTATTACTAATTATCATTGCCATTAGTATTATTTCTCTTCATCACAAATCCTGCCTTCAAGCAAACTATTCAATGTTCTATGTTGCTTTTCTACCAATATGCCTTTGTTCAAAGAGTCTATAAAAACATACCACATCCTTCAGGTCCCAATGTAATGCCATGTTCTCCAAAATCCTGGCCTGGATTCAGTCCCACCAATCTGTCCAGTCTCTCAACTAACTCAGCACTTTATCTGTACCTCTCTGATGGTGTTTCGCACCATCTGTTTTGTATCATAGTTTTGAAAGGGAATTGAGGGTAGGAACTATATCTATCTTTACATCTACTCCCACATGTCGCAGAAACTGTTGGTGCTCATCAAGTACTTCGTGTGTCCTATATTGAAGTTCAGCTACAAGGAGGAGAGCTGCCATCAGTGTGGGTCCCTGAGTGACTGCGTGGAGCAGATGACTCCTGGCAAGCCCCGTTGGATGTGTAACCTGAGCAAGCAATGATCTTTTGCTGTGTTAATTAAGGCTCTGAAATTTGGGGACTGCTGTTACTTCAGCATAGCCTAGCCTATCCTGACTATTATACCACTCCACCTTTTCAACATCTGATATAGAAAATTTAGCACATAGGACGTATTTAATTTTCAAATGCTGATGAATAATGTACAGAATTACTCTTTTTTTAATGAACACATCTGATAGCTTATGTTGTTCAATTGAACATCAAACATTTTATTTTGACTCCTTACCTGGAATGCACAGCCTTCATGGGTTTTCTCTGTTGCCCAAAGGACCTAGCGTAGACATGTGCTTAGTAAGCCTTGTTGATTAATGAAGGGTCAGCTCAGTTTACCAGTTTGCCAGAAGTCTACTCCATCCAAGACCACAGCTTGGTATTAAGGGCTCTGGTGATGGCTGATTCCTCCAGAGATACTTCTGACTCCACACCCTGAGTGTATAGTGGGATTATAGCCATGCAGTGCAGTGGCTGTCTCAGTTCCAGAGACCACGGCTGTTTGGTAGACATAGAACACAAAAGGGATAAAATTGCTTTTCAATATTTTGTTTAAACCACACACCGTTACTCAAGATTTTGCTAGGATTTTTGCTAGGTGGTTTGTATTATAAACATTCATTTTCTAAACATGAAAATATATTGAATATATTTCTGAAAAGCACTCAGTTTCTTCTTCCTTTGCCCACTCTGAAGATTCTGGTATCCACCAGATGGTAGAGAGCTAGGTTAAGACCTGCTTTCGACCATCTTCATCCCAGATGGATGAACCAGGCAGTACATGTGATTCCTACAACCCCCAAAGAACCTCTTCCTACGGTAGGAATCCGAAAACCCGGGTTCAAGTCCCAGATCCACCTAGGGGATAACTCATCCCTTCTATGTCTCGGTAACCATCTGCAAGAAAGGGGGAAAGCTATTTCTCTCCCCTTCTTTCCCCTGTAGGATTGTTGTAGTAAAGATCAAATGAGATACAATGCGGAAATGCTTTGAAATAAAAAGACATGAATATTTTCCTTCTGGCTTCTTAATAAAAGCCCTATCCCCTAGAATGCTGCTATACCTTTTAGAGCTCTCACAGGCATCTGGAGCATATGTTCTAGCTCCTGATGAGAATGTGACTCTCAGAAACCCAGGTGTCATGCTCCCCTTTACTGTCAAGGTCATGGGAAGCTGACACAGAGGGAAAGACTAAAATACCTATAGGCTAAAAGCAACCCAGTTCAGAAGAAGAAGGGCAAACATGGGGCTTCTCAGAGGGTTAAGAGAAGGCAAATTTGGTCAATGCATCTGGGGAAAGCTCTTCATTCTGGGATCATGCACTGAACCAAGATGTCATAAACCCAAGGTCACCCACCCTCAAAGGAAAAAAACACTGAACTTTAGAGGGGGAATGGTTCAAGAATAGACATCATCTCGGGTGAGATGAACCAACCAAAGTATGTCCAGGAAGTCAGAACAGTGTGCAGAGCATCCAGGGATTCAGGTAACTACCCTCACCCTGGCTTGGAAAGTCCACCAATGGTGGATTATGCCACAGGTCCCAGGCATCTCTTAACTGACCTCTTAATTGGTTTTATCCTTTGCCAGCTACTCTCAGAGGCTGTACGTGCCAGTTTGCCCTGTGGGGCATTGCCCCTGAGTGGACAGAACTAGCTCAGAGCTGCCAGGGCCACCAGGATGTCAGGCTGGTCTAAACAACTCAATGGGCAAGGTCAGGACATCCCAGAGGGGAAGGGCTGGCTGAAGTTGACCAAAGGAAATCTCAGCCAGGAGAGATGGGCTTTGTCAGGTCACTGCTTAAAATGCCACAGGGAAGCAAAGCTGGTCTCTTGGGCCAGGTGGGAGCCAAGGCTGGTAATTAAGAGGTAAGAGACACTGGAGCCAGCGGGCTGGGAATTAACTAAGCAGATGGTGGAGGTGGAAGTGCAGTTGCTCTCCAGCCAAGTACCCTTGTGCACAAATGACATTGTTGGGTACGTGTCCTACCAAGGGCTCCAGCTCTTTGACACAGCAATGTGACTGTCCTGCCTCCTTCTGTAGGGAAACACACCATACCACACCCAGCCCTACACCTCCCCACCCAGAGACAGTGCCAATCTCAGCCACAGATGCCTCGGCTTTGAGGGTATTTTATTCTCCTTCTTGGCCTTTGGGATTTTTTTTTTTAATTCATTAGACAATAAACAAGTTCTGATTGTATGCCCAGCTTTCTGCTATGTCCTGGCAATTCTAAGATAAATAAAACATGATTCTTACACTCAAGTTCAGTCTAGACAGTGAGACAAACAGGTAAATAAGTACACTAAAACGACACAGTTTTTAGGAGTAAAATTATCACATGGCTGACCAGTGCTTCCTTCTTAACACAGCCTTCTCTGGGCTTCAGGGATAACACACTCGCCTGGTTTTTCTCCTAACTCAGTGGCTCCTTCTTCTCAGCCTCCTTTGTTGGATCCTCCTCTTCCAGCAGAGGTGGATTTCTGACAATTTCCAAATTTATGTCTTCAGCCCACTGCTTCCTTGATCTCTCCTTCATACATCCATCTGCCCTCTAACATCTATCCATGGATGCCTAATACACATACGAAGCCTACATACTATTATTCCTCTCCCCCGGTTCTGCTCCCACCTCCACCACCAAACCATCGCCCCCTCAGTACATGGCAGGTCATCCCCTCAATCACTCAAACAGAAAACCCAAGCATTATCTTTGCTTCTGTCCCTGCTCTCATGGCCTTCGTTCAATCCATCAATAAATCCAAAACAAAATCCAGCATCTGCGACTTCTTACCACCTTTTATGTTCTAACTCTCACAGCACTCTTGGACCTTATTCTCAGAATATGCACATATGCACCATTTTCCAGAAAATTTCAGAAGTTTCATAGATTCATTCACAGACCACTGGGGGAGGGGCTTGTCAGTAGACTCCAGGCTAAGAACCCAGGTCACTGGCTGCTATAAATGAGTGTTTTTTATCTGTTTAGCAGTTTTAGATGTTAAGCCTCTTAGGGACAGGGATCCTTCATGTAATTATCTCAGTAGGACACCTGGCACAGTGCCTCATACAGCTAATCCCTTAAGTAAGTATTTTTGAATATAATATGGAGAAAAAAATTAACGATTCATCCAATAACTATTTATTGAACACATACCACGTGCAGTGCCCTGTGCTGGTTGTCATAGAAAATACAAAACATACAAAGAAAGTCAGCCAACACCACAAGGAATGGCATGGACAGGAAGGTGATACAGGTTGGAACTGGACAAGGTAGTTTGTAAAGAATAAGGCAACCCAGCCTGGCGTGGCAGAGCCCAGGTTAGGAGGTGAAGAGCAGTGGACACAATGCTTAGTGCTCAGCATTGGCTGAGTTGGCAGGAGGGCCATTTGGCACCATTCAAAATCCAGTAAGTCATCCAAAGGTGATGGGAAGCCTCCTTTATTGCCCCATTTTCATGCTGAAAGATGGAAAATGATTGGATCCAACCCCCGTAGAGGGCACTGGCGAATCAGGGTGTTTACAGAGGGACCTGGGTGCTTAATCGTACTATGTGTTTTTAAGTGTTTCACAGGCATGTATCATGGCTTCTTGGCATGACTGTAAGCTCTTTGAAGGTGACGATAATAATAATGGCTATCATTATTGCAGTAGTTAAGAGCTTACAAGACACTTACGTGCATCGCATTACTTAATCCTTAAAAACCTCCCAGTGTAGAAGCTGTTATTAA
>RJWJ010029867.1:0-20303 GCA_004363605.1 Indri indri | reverse complement strand
GTGCTGTTTTTGTTTTCTGGATATGTTTTATATAGTTGTAATATCAAATACTAAAATCGTGATATTTAATACTAAAATAGCTTTATTTAGTAAGTCTTTGCCATATGCCCAGCAGTGTACTTTAAACATTATTGAATTAAATTCTTCCAACAGCCTTTTGAGAGTAGGAATTATTCTTGTCCTCATTTTATGGATAAGAAAACTGAGGCTCAGAAGGGAAGTTACCCCCACTCATCTTACCAGTAAGTAGGAGAGCCAAATTTAACTGCAAAACCTCTGCCTCAGTGTTTGCCTTTGGTTTTCTTTTATACTCTTAAAATCAATTCATAAAACAATTAGATTTAAGGAGTATATAATTAATTTTTAACCCTGTGTACTATTGAAGTCATCTTGTTATATCTTTGCTGAAGACCAGTTATTTCACTTGGGGCCAGAAGTTAACAATTAACAAGTAATTGTACTTGCATATTGTCTGTTCTGCTCTCTATGATATCAATACTTACAAGGTTGATACTTTTTATTCTCTTATATTTGAAAGTGAGTTTGCTTTTTTTAATTCTTTTTTATGAATAGGACTCAGGATCTGAAGACAAAAAAGCATCATATTCCAGTGGTTGACCGCACTCCACTTGAGCCCCCACCAATAGTGGTAGTGGTGATGGGGCCTCCGAAAGTTGGAAAGAGCACGTTGATACAGTGCCTCGTTCGGAACTTTACTAGGCAGAGGTTGACTGAGATCAGAGGCCCTGTGACGATTGTGTCAGGTACGGGGTGCTGCCACAGAGCTGGTGTGGTAGGTGTTGTTGTGTGAGGGACGTGCATGTCTTTGTTTTTTTCTTGAGTGGAAAATGTTACAGTAATATTGTCATGTCACATTACCTCTCTTGTGTTTTTGCTAAGTTGGCCGTAGCTTCAGAAAAGGATAAGTTCCTAGAGATACTGATGTAGATGTATACCTTATTTTGAGTGCTGTATGGCTCTGCCAAATACTGTCCTTGGAAAGGCTCAGCAGGCCTGGTCACCATGAGCACGCTCATTTAACAGACCACAGGTGTCTCTGTGTGCCAGGCGTACCTGCTTGCCCTCACGAAGCCACATTCTTACGGAAATGGGACAGAGTTTTCTCTCTTTTACCTGCGAGAATTTGTCTGCTTTGGGAGATGGTGACCTTTCTAAGCTTGAGGGAAGACGAAACAGATTCCCAAAATGGCAATGGTAGAATCTGAAATCCTATTAATGGCGATAATGTAGTGGGATTAAAGCTTTAGAGTATCCTTATTTTCTTGACCATTTATTTTCTTTTAACCATAATTTAGAAATAGTTATTGTTCCACGAATATTCTGTTGCATTAGGTTTGATGATATTTTCGGCTACAGTGAGAGTATGGGAAAATTTGATAAGAGAGAAAAGCACCGGCCTGCAGCTGGCCAACACGGTCATCATGAACACCGTCCAGTCGGAATTTTCCGTTTGAGCACGTATTCATTTGTGTAGACTTTTGATATTATTTTGAACTGAAAAAGAGCATAGCAAGAGAGCAAGATGGACTTTATTTTACCAGTTTTCTCCTATAAAAATGAACTTCTGGCACACTCCTGTAAACATATGTGGTGTTTTACTGGATGCAATTAAAAAATGATAAATAGAGTTAATGGATAGAGTTTTTTTGGGGATTTTTTAAAGTAAAATTTTCATCTTTTCACTTATAGGTAAAAAGCGCAGACTCACTATTATTGAATGTGGGTGTGACATTAACATGATGATTGATCTGGCTAAAGTAGCAGATCTGGTAAGTCAGCAGGGGCAGCCTGGGATGCTGATGGAGACTTATAGTGAGCAGTATGATAGGTTATTTATCCTGTGTTGAAGGGAAGAGAATTTTATGATTATTAAAGGAATGGTGAGTATCATCAGGGATATAATAAATGTGATTAAATTGGTAATAATTATTGTTACCTTAATAAAAATGGAATGTGCACAATGAAATGTATTCTGAAATCTAAAAGCAAAGCACAGGGTGGAGAAAACTTTTAATGAACATAGCTAATTAAGAGCTCACTAACTTATACATACATGTGTATAAATATATAATAGTAAATACCATTTCTTGGATTTTTCTTGGCACTGTGCTAACTACTTTCTACAAATTTAGCTTATGTAACCCCCAATACACCTGTGAGGTAAGTAGATATTATCTGCAGTTTGCATATGATGAGATTGATGCTCCCAGCAATTACGTAACTTGTCTGAGGATGGGACCCCTGCTCCTGACAGTGTCAGAACCTCCATTCTTAATGATTACGATAAAGTACGTACATAGATTGTCCTGAAGAGGTTGTGTCAATAGAAAATCTAGACGGTACTCAGCATGGAAAACATGCAGCCTCAGTTGCGTTTATGGAAATGGTAGTGTTCATTATTTTTGATATTCCATTAACTGTCTTTTAAATTAGCAAAAGGAAATAAAATAAAACCAAAATATTAAGCCATATTGACCCCATTGAAGTGTGGGTGACCGATACCTTGTTTTTTGGTTTTTTTTTTGATTCAGCTTTTTCTGGAGAGCTGTTTGGTGACAGAGAGCTACAGATTTTATCCTTTGGCCCAGGAAGGGTCCTAAAATATAAAATAAAAAGTAATATAGGTTTTAAAGCTGTGCCTTTTTAATGTCATAAAACTAAACACTGTTCAAATTTTGAACATGTAATGTTACCATTAGCAAAAATAAGTATTATTGTTACCACAAAGTAGTCGACTTACTAAATCTTATGTATTTGAAATGATTGAAAGAGTTCAGCGTAGAAGTCATTAGTTTCTCTTGTGTATAGCAAGTTTCTAATTTTGAAAGCATACATGTTAATAGAAATGTCTTTTGTCTAAATCTTTTTAAGGTTTTAGAAGGGAGCACACACATTTGGTAAAATATTCAAATTATACTGTGGAGTACACACTATATATGTTTTCTCTTTCCTTGCTCTGATCCCTGGTGTCTCAGTTCTGCTCAGAGCAGTATCCTTCCACGTATGTAGAAACACACGCAAAGCTTTAAAAGCAGAAAGTGTAATTTATTATGCACACTGTTCTGTGCTTTGCTTTTTTCATGTAATGTATCTTGGAGATACATAACCAGTAAGTACTGTAGCTCAACCTTTTTGTTTTTAATACAGTGTTCCATGGCATGGCTACACTGTAACTTACCCTGGCTTATGCCGACTGCTCTGCTCTGGGTTGTCATAAAGCTTCCTAAGTCATGACAAAGGCGAACTTAGTACATGGCTTTGAGTGGGTTGTGCGTGTGAGTGCATCGGGGAGTAATACCGATTCAGTTGGCAGAGATTGCCAGCGGAGGGAGGGTTTGCTGCCTTTTCTTCCTGATCCTGCAGCCGATTGCTTGCCCCCTGGGACTCCGCAGGATCAAACAGTGTCAGGATAGCCTGCCTGACCTTCGATTTGTTCCAGCGTCACTGAAGAATTCTGCTTGCTGGCTCAGTGGGCAGCAGCGCGCTTTCTCAGCACTCAGTTGCTTGCCTGCACGCATTCTGTGGCTTAGGATGTGGATATTCTCCAGTTTAGTCAAACATGGATGTTTCCGTTTCTATTTTTTGTTATTTTTGTTAGCTGCAGAAAGATGAGAACAGAGATGTCTTTAATATCTAAGCTAGAAATCTCCAGGTATCAATTCCGAAATGATTTTGCATATTTGAAGAGTCTTAAATTTTAAAAATTGATCCAATCTGCTTGTATTTTCTTGTAGATTACCATTCATCATAACTTTACTATTTTTTGACTCAATTCTAAACTGGTAGCCTTTAAAAAAATTATCTGAGCAATTGAATTATACAAATTAGCATGTAAGATAGAGCTTTTCCATTATATTCCCAGTAAAAAACAGATTGAGTTCTTTTTAGGAAGATTGAAACAAAAGACTGGTTTTCTGTACTTTTTAATATTTTTCATTGATTATCAGTTCACATTTTTTGAATGTCAGAGACCTATTATTTGGTTTCCTTGTTTGAAACTTGTTATTGGCCTAAAAAGACCTTACAAAAAACTTCATTTCTTGAAGTCAGAATTCTTAAGTAACAGCCAAATTAGACATGCTTTTTCTGAGTTATTTCTCATACATCCATATTCTTGAAATAGAAGTTTATATCCTTCTGGGCACTGTCTTATGGTTGCTTTATAGAGCAAGTCAGGGTTGGTGGTTTCTCTATTGGGATGATGCCTAGGTAGTCATTTGGTTTAGACTCTGGAGCGAGAGTTGGCAAACTCTTTTTGTCAAGGACAGATAGTATGTTAGGCTTTGTATGTCATAGTTTCTGTTGCAGCTACATACTTCTGCTTTTGTAGTGCACAATCAGCCACAGATAATATGTAAATGAATTAATATGGCTGTATTCCGATAAAACTTAAGTTAGCAATGCAAGTAATGGGCTGGATTTGGCCCCGTTTGCTGACTCCTGGTCTAGATTTTCTATTTTGGTAGCTTTCTTGAGACATTTTGTGTTCTGTTTTTAGGTGCTGATGCTTATAGATGCCAGCTTTGGGTTCGAAATGGAAACATTTGAGTTTCTAAACATCTGTCAAGTTCATGGCTTTCCTAAAATTATGGGAGTTCTCACCCACCTAGACTCCTTCAAGCATAATAAGCAACTGAAGAAGACAAAGAAGCGATTAAAACACAGGTTCTGGACAGAAGTTTACCCGGTAGGAAGAGAAATAATTATTGGATAGTAGCACTATAATCCTTTTAAAATAGAATGAAGAGACATTAATAAACATTTCTGTAGGATTCACATCCTAGTTTCCTTTATGTATCTATTCACAGTCCCTGTACTCTGCCTGTACCAGGCAGTGTTGGCTCTGTTTTTCGGGTTGTTATTTAATAGAGCATGTTAGAATTTTCTGCCAGTTATAGGATTGGGCATTACTGCTCTTCCCAGCCTTGTACTCACAGAACGTTTGCTATGCTCAGAAGCCTCACTTACCTCCCAGCGTTGCGCACAGGCTGATGCCACTGTGCAGCTGGAGAGCATTCTGCCACTCTGAGACCCTGACAATATAAGTCCTAAAAGAAGCCAGCAGGGCTTTGGAAGCATCTGGACAGTGGCTTTGCTAGAAGTCTCCCTTCTTAGGATTGCTTGTTATTTAGGACCTTTATTTTGGTTCAGTATTAACAAGAATTTAATTGAAATTTGATTTTTAATTTTCTTTTAATGTTTAGGGTGCCAAGCTATTCTACCTTTCTGGAATGGTACATGGAGAATATCAAAACCAAGAAATTCACAATCTGGGTCGTTTTATTACAGTTATGAAGTTTAGGCCTCTCACATGGCAAACTTCTCACCCTTATATCCTGGCAGACAGGTAAAAATGGATGTAAACTTTTCTTCCTGGCCTATATATATCAAAACTGAAACGGTTAGAAAAAGAACAGTAATAGCACTTGTTTTGTGCCTATTTGAACAGTGCAAGGAGAAGTATAGTTGATGGAAAATGTCTACTTACGTCATCACTTAAAGGTGCTGTCCCTTTGGGAGCAAATCACTTATGCGATATTTAGGAAAATGGGAGGATTTCGAAGCATTCAGATTATAGGATGTGTCCCCGTCCTGCTTTCAACCTTAGCTTTCGGTGACACTGTCTTTGTGCCTTGGCGTGTGAGTCATTCATATGTGCCTTGACTTTCCCTCAGTGCTTTTCCTTAAGTGGTTTTCTTAGTTTGGGGTACTCTTCCTCCACCTGCTGGAATCCAAGCTACGCTAAAAACCCCAGGTCACAGGCTGACCCTCTTTTATAAAGGGATTTTCTGAATTTGTTCTTTCTCACCCTTTCCTGACCTCAGGTGGCCATAATTTCCCTTTCTGGTGTCTTACGGAATGAGACACAACTGTGTATTTGCTCTTCTTCTTCTGGTCGAAGGTGAACTGTGCTTCCGTATTTCTCTATGTTCTAGTTTTGTAAACAACATGCTTAACGAACAAGAATATGACATGATGAGTCATTAACACACGAAGGGAGGTATAGGAACTTCTGACATTCATTTCTGCCATATGATTTTTGTAGGATGGAAGATTTGACAAACCCAGAGGATATGCGAATCAACATCAAATGTGACCGAAAGGTGTCTCTTTATGGTTATTTAAGAGGAGCACACTTGAAAAATAAAAGCCAAATTCATATGCCAGGTATCCTCTTGTTGTAAAACATACTAGAAATACATGTGGAATTTTTGGGGTGGCTTTTTTTTTCTTTTTTATTTCAGCATATTATGGGGGTACAAATGTTTAGATTACATATGACTTTTAATAATGTCTTAGGAAAACTGAAAAATGACCAAACAAGGGAGAGCTGCCTTGCTGGCGGTTATAAAAGTAACCCAGCCATGTGTCTACCTGCAGAGGTGTCGAGTGGACTGAATCCCGTCTTCTCTGACCTTGGTGTCATCTAGCTAGAGAGGCGCAGTGCCAGTGTTGCATGACGCCCTTTCTTAGCGCCATGGCTTAGGCCTTTGACCTATGGGGCATTTTTACCAACAGTCGATACTTGTTACCTTCCTGTCAGCTGAAGCTGGCTTCCTGGGTTCTGTCTTTCAGGTGTAGGAGATTTTGCTGTGAGTGATGTCAGTTTCCTCCCAGACCCCTGTGCTCTTCCTGAACAACAAAAGAAGCGCTGTTTAAATGAGAAAGAGAAGCTAGTCTATGCGCCTCTCTCTGGTGTTGGTGGTGTGCTGTATGACAAAGATGCTGTCTACGTTGACCTTGGTGGCAGCCATGGTTGTCAGGCATCGGTGAGATGGGAGTCTTTGCTTTGAATTCTCATCATTGTTTCCTAACCTATTTTTTATTACAGAAGTAATATATTCAGCCTTTATTGAAGCTTTTCCTCTTTATTTATATTTATGATAAAAGCCCATATGCATATTGAAAATATACAGAATATAATGAACACTTCATTGTATCAGAGTACTTCTTTTTCTTTTCTCTTTTTTAATTTTTTTACCTGGAGCCATGCCCAAGAAGTCTTGAGCAAGTGGCCTCCCAGAGTATTCTTTGTTTGATAACACTTCCGTACCCTTGTAGCAGAAAGTCAGTCTGGTCCTCCATGCCTCTGTCATCCGTGGCTCCCCACGTGGGCACTGTGGCATTTGTGTGGCCTGTTTCTCTTTATACAAAATCGGTGTTTTCCAGCTCTCGTTGGTCTTTTCTCTTTTTCTCATTCTGCTTTTCTATTCAGAATGGTCTCCTCATTCTGCTTTTTAAAATCAACTCCATATTTTTAATTCTTAATTCTGAAATGGGATTTTATTGGGTTAAAATGACATTTTAAAATGCTGGAAAAGCTAGCATTTCTGTAGCATTGGGACCTAAGGTTTTTTAGGTTGGTATTTGGGTTACGAGGTTACACACTCCGTGCACTTGGTAAAGTTTAATCAAGAGGGAGATCAACTTCAAGCTTTGTTGTAAGAATTTTCTTCTCTTCTTTTTGAGACATTAACAAAGGTTCTCAGGAACTGTGTTTAGGATAGTTTTGAGAAACATTGGAACCATGTGTTTCTCCAGAGTGCTTGTGCGTTCCTCACTTTCCCTTTCCTGCTGGCCTTGGCAGGACGAGGCAGGGCCCACTCACGAGCTGGTCCAGAGCCTCATCTCCACCCACTGCACCATCGATGCCAAGATGGCTTCAAGTAGAGTGACGCTTTTCTCTGATTCCAAACCACTGATGTCAGAGGATATAGATAACCAAGGGTAAGTCCGCTTTTTTTCTGTTTTTAATAAAAGGTATCATATTATGGAAGATTGTATCCCCCATAACTCTGCCATCATAACACATCTTGGTGGGATTCACTCTAGGTTGTTTTGCTTTGCCTATACATGTGTTTCTGAGGGTCTTTCACTTATGTAACATCACGTGAGAGTATTTTTTCGAAATAAAGGATTCAATTTTCAACAGACCCAAAATATTCCTCAAATACCACAAAATCTTTTCTATAGGTTGCTTTTCGTTTCTTATGAGACCTGAGGCCACTGGCTTTCTTTTGAAAAGTGGCCAAAATACTAAGACTAGAGCTTATTTAGGTGGCCGTCCAGAAGCCACATATCTTGTCTCTGAAAGTTTTACTTAGATTATATTATAGTATCTCCTGTGGGTAGATTTCCACTGATGTATGGCGTATGTGAATTATGTTTTAGTCTGGGTTGGAATTATATGTAATGGATGCAAAACGTTGGTTGTGTTGTATTGGTTTATGACTCCCAGTAAAAATCAGTCTGACAATGATTGAGATTATCTAGCATGTAATTCGTTATAATGTGCATAAACCACTTAGCATGATGCCTTACAGACAAGAAGTATTCACTAAAAGATCATTATTATAATCAGTGTTGTTATTAGCTATTTTCATTTTTGTATATTTTTCTGGTCATTTTTGTTTATATGGATACTCTTCTAACATAGTTACAGTTATAATATTTGTAAAATTTTTTCATTCTTAGCATTTCATTTTTCTATACAGTGTTTATATAATCATCCTTTTGTTGTTATTGGAGTATTCTAACTTATCCATTCCCTTAAGGTGCAATTTTTAGTTTTTGCTAATTGATGTTTTCATAATTTTATACATAGCGCTACATTAAGTTTTTATTTCAACCTGTGGTTTTAGCATTTTTTTTTTTTTTTGAGACAGGGTCTCACTCTGTTGCCCAGTCTAGAGTGCAGTGGCGTCATCATAGCTCACTGCAGCCTCAAACTCCTGGGTTCAAGTGATCTTCCTGCCTCAGCCTCCCAAGTAGCTGGGACTATAGGCATGCGCCACCATGCCTGGCTAATTTTTCTATTTTTAGTAGAGGCGGGGTCTTATTCTTGCTCAGGCTGATCTTGAACTCCTGAGCTCAAGCAGTCCTCCTCCCTCGGCCTCTGAAAGTGCTAGGATTACAGGCGTGAGTCACTGTACCTGGCCAGCAAGATCTTTCGCTTCACTTCCTCCTTTATTTTAGTATCACTATTGATTAACGGACTTTTGTTTCATTCTGCGTGTCATTATTCTTTCTGATGCCTACATTGTCCCAGATTTAGCTGTGGGAGCTCTTAGCCTGCCTCCTGTGACCTTTCAGCACGTCCCCATTAGTCTTTGAGCTCTTCTTGCTTTCTAACAAACAGGGTGATCTGGGCTTACTTCGTCCTCTCTCTGCTTTGGCCTGGAGTCAGCCAATTTCTCTTAAGCATCACGTGTTTCCAGCTTGGACATTAATCAGCCTTCCAAAAGATCTACTAAACACTAACTTCCCTTCTGAGCCATTTTTTCTGAAAGTGGATTAAGAAA
Organism: Indri indri; assembly: GCA_004363605.1. Taxonomy (NCBI): domain Eukaryota; kingdom Metazoa; phylum Chordata; class Mammalia; order Primates; family Indriidae; genus Indri; species Indri indri. The sequence continues at coordinate 10,980 of RJWJ010029867.1, read as the reverse complement.
GGTGATTCCTTTACTCTTTCTAAGTTCTTTTGAAGTATGGTGTTAGGGAACTAAGCATGAGTTTGCTTATTAAGTGTTGCAATGTTTATCAAATCATTTATGCTATGCCATCTTAAACCATTCCTTGACATTTTTATTTCTTTGTATTTTTACTGACTATATTGCCATTTCTACGTTAGCTGGTTATTATACAAATTGAATTATTTTGGTTTTACTTGGTGACATAGGCTGTGGATGCCAAAAGAGGAAAAGCAAATGGATTTGAAAACTGGTCGAGTGCGTCGGAAAGCCATTTTTGGAGATGAAGATGATGAGTCTGGAGATAGTGGTGACAAAGATGATGATGAAATATCTGAAGGTGACAGGTTGGAAAATGACTCTAGTGATGACAAAACAGAAGAGGAGGAAGATGCTGAAGGGACTGATAAGTACATGACAGTGAAGGGCGTCAAGCGGCAGAAACATGAAGAGCCGGAAGAAGACAGTGAGGTGGATTTGCCGGCATTTGCAGATAGCGACGACGACCTTGAGAGAAGCTCCGGGGAAGAAGGGGAAGTGGAGGAAGCCGAAGAAAGCAGTGCAGAAGAGGATGCCACTGCAGGAGAGAGGGGCATTTTAGAGTCGAAGGCTGCTGGGGAAAGTGGTGAAACAGGACTCTGGCCTGCCAGTCACTGGGGCGACCACGTGAATCTGGAGAAGTCTTTGCCGTTGGAAAAAGCAGCTCTCCCCGCTTCCGATTCCGGCCACTGCAGCGCAGAAGAGGTGTTTGCGTCTGAAGATGAATCCGAAGGAAGCTCCTCACTCAGTTCAGAGGAAGAGGACTCGGAAAATGAAGATGTTATTAGGAAAAAGCGTCCAAAACCTTCTCAGGTGGGCAGTGGTCAGAAACTGGGGTCAGAGAACTCGATTGATGAAACCAGTGATATAGAAGATTTACTCAAAGAGGAAGAGGATTACAAGGAAGGAAATAACTATTCCACAAAAACTTTAGGTAGGCTTAAATTTGATTGGCTGCTACTCTAAACTCGGCACTCAAAATGTTGCTGTGAGTGGAACGTCTGCATTTGGGGTCTGCTGTTGCGGAGATTCTGTTAACTGTTCAAGTGTTGCATTATGACTGTTTTGAAGCAGGGGGATAAGCAAACAGACCTAACTGGAGGCTGGCATTGTCGTTTCAGGTGCCCTCAAGTGGAAGGAAGACCTTTCCAGAAAAGCAGCTGAGGCCTTTCTGAGGCAACAACAGGCAACGCCAAACCTCCGAAAGCTCATTTACGGGACGGGTAAAGAACTCTGGTTCAGAGCTAGAAATGTTTTAGTTTCTTAGATTATTTTCTGAAAAGGAAATGAGGGAGTTGGTTGGAGGATTGCGCTGGTACTTTTGTCATCTGTAGTTGCTGGCCATCACACTGTCACGTTTTATATTTGGCAGACTTTTTTCCTTTTTTTCTTTTTTCTTGAAGGGTCTTGCTTTGTCGCTCAGGCTGGAGTGCCGTGGTGCAATCACAGCTCGCAGCAACCTCCACCTCTGGGCTCAAGCGATCCTCCTGCCTCAGCCTCCCACAGTGCTGGGAGTACGGGTGTGAGCCACTGTGCCTGGCTTACATTTGGCAGATGGTTTTAATCATAAGCTCATGAGGACTGGAAATTGAAGTAGATTTACTGGTTTGCTATAATTTTTTTGATGTGAATACTGTCCATTATGTCTTATTGTATCCCCTATTTAAAAGTCCTTCATGAGAAATTTTTGTAGAATTTATTGCCAGGAAAATATTTTTGCCTATAAAAAATCTTTTTCTCCTTGCTGAGAATGAGAACCCTGTGTAATGCATTCATTCTCCCTTTTGCCCTTGTCCTCTGATTCTGTGTTTTATTAAACTTGTCTATAGGTTGTTTTTGGAAAAAATAATGCAAAAATAAATTTAAAGTGGTGAGCTTTATATTATGATGCCCAGTTACCAAGGTGACTAGACATTTGGGTGAGGAGCATCGAATTGGAGGGTTGTTGGGTGCTGATTTTCATTCAGGTTTTGCCTAAGTACTCTCAGTGATCAGAGACTCAAAACTCTGGGAAGAAAGTCTCCGCCGTAGTTTAAAGCTCTGCTTTTCAATGCCCCTTCCTCCTCCAACACCCAGTACTCTCACTCCTCAGTGAACTCTGGGCTGCGCTTTGCAGGAGATCAGGAGGCCTCTATACATGTTGAGCAGTGGTCTCTTGGCCTTTCTTCCCCTGTGGCTAACCTGCTCTCTCTGTAGCTGACTCACTTGGGGCTGTCACGATACCTACCACAAACTTAGTCCCATGAGTTCTAAGACATGTGGCTTAAGTGGTTCAAGATGATGAGTCCGCTAGGGCTGTAATTTTGTTCTCACTTTTCTATCATGGTGGTCTCTTTAGTGACAGAGGATAATGAAGAAGAGGGTGATACCCGAGAAGAGCTTGGAGGGTTGTTTCGCGTCAGCCAGCCTGACGGAGAGTGTAAGCACAAGGCTGACTCTTTGGACTGCTCCAGGTTTCTTGTGGAGGCGCCCCATGATTGGGATTTAGATGAGGTAAGGCTGAGTAGTATGTACGAGAGAATTGGGGAATTGTTCTAAAAGATTATGTGATTTCAACATTGCTTACCAGTTGTCGGCTTCCTATTTTTATAAGATAACAGGTCGTTTTCACAGATACTGCAGTGGATATTTCGTGTATCGTAAGCCGTAGCACGTTCTGATTTTAGTTAGACCGTGCATGTGTTACGGAGTAAAGGAAGACATTCAATTTTTAGTGTGGTAGTAGTGTTAATCTTTGTTTTGAAGCATCACACCTAAGTTTTTATACATGTGAAATATTTTGTGTCCGTAATTAGCATTTATAGTTTCTACTATTTGTAACCCAAAAAAGCTATGATACCTGTAAATATTCTTCCCTCAGCTCACCATTCTCTAGTCACACTGGAATTCATTCAGTTCTCGAACTTGCCAAGGCTTAATCCCATCTTAGACCTTTCCCCCCTCTAATTTCTTTTTTTTTTTTTTTTTTTGACAGAGTCTTGCTCTGTCGCCCTGGGTAGAGTGCAGTGGTGTCATCATAGCTCACTGCAACCTCAAGACTTCTGGGCTTAAACGATGCTCCCGCCTCAGCCTCCTGAGTAGCTGGGACTGCAGGTGCCCACTGGGATGCCTGGCTAATTTTTCTATTTTTAGCAGAGATGGGGTCTCCCTCTTATTCAGGCTGGTCTTGAACTTCGGAGCTCAAGCAATCCTCCTGCCTCGGCCTCCCAAAGTGCTAGGATTACAGGCGTGAGCCACTGCGTCCGGCCCCCTCTATTTTCTTTTCTGGAATGTTCTTATCTTTCCAAGACTGGCTTCTTTTTGTCATTCAGTTTAGCTTAGGTGTCTCTGCTTAGAGAGTCCAAATCATTATCATGTTATCTAGCATACTTCACTAGGAAGCACTTAATACACTATGAGATTTTATTTAACCATGTAAAAAAAATTATTTTAGAGATGGGGTCTTGCTATGTTGCCCAGGCTGGTCTTGAACTGGGCTAAAGCGATCCTCCTACCTCAGTCTCCTGAAGATCTCCTGGGATTACAGGCATTAGCCACTGCGCCTAGCTTTTCTTTCTTTTTTTTTTTTTTTTTATGATGAGATTTGATACAGAAATAGAAGACCACATAAAAATAATTAACTCAATGAATTGCTAGAAGGTGAATACCCGTATAACCACCACTCTGGCCAAGAAATCAAGCATTGCTGCCGCCCAGCAACACTGTGTGTGACCACCCCAGCTGTGTCTTCTTCTCCCTGTGGGGAGACCATGATTCAGACTCTTAGGTTAATCCTTTCCTGTTCTTCACAATTTCTCCTTCAATGTTGGTATCACTAGATATCACAGTTCACTTTTACCTGGTTTTTGTTGTTTTCACTCTGCCTTTTAAATTTCTTAATTGACAGTTCTCCCCCTCCCCACTTCTTTTAAGTTAGACATTATTTCTTTAAGATATTAAGTATTCGATGGGTCGAGTTTCTCATATTCTTTATTTTCTGTATCGTATTGCATCCCTGTTTGCAGTTTATCAGGTTCTTTCCTCTGTATTTCCTATAAATCGGTACATGGCAATAGTAACAAAAGTTTCTGTGATGATGTAAATATCTGAGCTGTGGCTATTTGTGGCAGTTGACCACTTTAAATGTTTAAATGTGGATAGTGAGGATGATCAAACTTTTAATTTGATTTAAACTTTAATCTTAATTTAATTTGAATTAACTTAAGATTAATTTAAATAGCCACATGGTTATAGTTACCCTATGGTCAAAACATCTAGAAGTTTGATAGGATATAGGTTTGATTTTTATTTTTGGCAACACTATTTCATAGTTGACAGTGTTTTATCATTAAGAGGCACATAAAATCTAGTTATCTCTTTTCGTGATGTTAGCAATTGCTGTTGCTCAATGCCTAGAACCTCATTAATTTCTTAAGACTAGTGATGTTCTATTCGATCATTTCTGTTATTATCTGGAATACTTCTATAAAGAGAAACTTGCCCATATACACTATTTGGTTACCCAGTTCCATATAAGCAGGGTAAGGGTAAATGCTTGATGTTTTTAAAAATCAGTGTTTGGAATGATTCTCCAAAGGTGACTCTTTTTTTTTTTAAAGTATCATTATGAAGTCATGCATTTACATACAGTTGATGTGCTTCATTCTACCGTGCCTGTTATCCTTCTTGATGGTCATATTGATCCCATCCATGGTCTGTGGGAGTCTCTTCATCTCGGCTCCTGAGTCCTTTTGACATGATCCTGGTCATCCTTGATCGATTGTTTGCTTTGTGGTGTGATAAGATATCCACATCATCTTGTACATTTTTGATACCAGACTTGGAATCAGCCATAAGGAGTCCTCATTTTTTTTTTTTTTTCTTTTAGAGAAAATCGTGTTTCAACCTCACTCTCTAGGCATAGGAATGCTTACTGCCATGAGTTGGTCATTGTTTCTAGGCCTTCTCAGTGACCAGAACTAGGAGAGTTCATGCAGACATTTTCAACTCACATTCAGGACTACATCTTACCTCGGTGTCCATTTTTCCACTGGAGAATTATTCTCTGGTTGAATCTGAAGATGATGAAATTAGAAAATCACATAATTACTCATTTGCTTTATCCCATATTACACACAAAACAATGTTGGGGTAATATGATTACTGAAAATAGTTAAAGTTTTCTTTTCTCATATACTCTCTCATTTCTCTTTTCCCACCAGCAGTGTGTGTGGGTTCCAGTTTCTCCAGGTCTTTACCAACACTTGCCATTCTGTCTTTTTGATTATAGTCATCCTAGGGCGTATGAAGTGCTATCTCATTGTGGTATTGATTTGCATTTCCCTTATAGCTAATGATGTTGAACATCTTTTCATGTGCTTATTGGCCATTTATATTTATATATGGCTATTTATATGGATTCACACGTATTTATATATATGACTTCAAATGGCCAACATGAAGAGATTCCCATGGGCCACAGATGGATCAATATGAGCACCAGTAAGGATAATGGGCGCAGTAGAATGAAGCACATCAGATATTTAAATCCATGACCTCAAGTGGCTTCTTGACCATTTATTTACTCTTTGAAGAAATATTTTATCATTTGCCCATTTTTAAAATTGGGTTATTTAGTTTTATGAATTATTTATATTGTCTGGATAATAGTTCCTTGTCAGATACATGATTTGCAAATATCTTTTCCCATTCTGTAGGAATTAAGCTTTCAAAGAGACACAATAGGTTTGGATTAACAAATAGTAATACCAGCTTTGTAAAATAGTGTCTTACTACATTGCCTTAGAAACCTTATTAAAGCTTGAAAATTAGTTGAATCAGTAAATATCTGTTTGTGTACTTATGAGGTCAGTGGACTAATAGTACTTTACTTATCTGCTGTTACGTTATGACGTGTTTTATCTTTATGTTTATACTGTCTACATCAAAGGTAGAGTTATCCCATAGGTGCACTTGGATTGAGAATATTCATGAAAGTGTCTTGAAAGTATTTAAAGGCAAGTTTTTGCCCACTACCATTTCTTAATAGCAGTTGTTTTGTTGAGTGACTGGAGCACATTAGCTAAGTGCCGAATTTTCTGCTTAAGGTTATGAACAGTATCAAAGATTGCTTCGTGACTGGGAAGTGGGAAGATGATAAAGATGCAGCCAAGATCTTAGCAGAAGATGGTAAGTAAAGAGCTGTTTTCTTCAGAGAAGACCAGCTTCTCTATACTTTTATTTTCTTTCATATTTAAAGTTATAGTCAAGTTAGAAATAATAGTCAATTGGGAAATGCTGGGAGTTAGCTACTCTCCCAGCAAAACAGGTCCCAGGCAGGATCGTCACAAGAGATTTGGAAATAACAGAGACAGAGACAAAGTGTAGTTTAAAGTGATGGGGGAGTCAGGGGTCCTCCAGCATCCCGTGAGCTAGCAGGGCCCAAGTGAAATCCCACATCAGTATGTATTGGTACAGCAATTAGTTGTTAGTGTTACAGATTTGTGTGTAGTTACAGATTTGTTAGTGTTACAGATTTATGTTAGTTACAGATTTATGTGTACAGATTATTTGTATAGGTTTCAAGGTTCCCCAAAAGTTTCTAGAGATCCCTTAATTAATTCTATCCTTGTGAGCAAACAGTTACACAATTTTTCTAAGATAAACTTCTTAAGCCCTAAGTTAAGAATAGACTAGCTGAGTACACAAGTTAAAGATAAAATTGCTAATTAGAAGAAAAGCTAGAATAGAAATATAGAGACCATGTATTTCTTTATCTAGTTTCTCATTAACTGAGACATGTGGTCAGGAGTGAAGCAGTGAGGCTGATTGTTTTAGCTGCAGGTGTCTGCTGGGCTGGCATTCTTTGATAAGTCCTTAACCTGTGACTCCATGCTGAGCCCTGCCTCGCACACGCATCAGGCGCTGGCCTGCAGGTCTCCAGACAGTCGTCGCTTTGCATTTGCCCCTGACTGGTGAGATGCCCCCCCTTATTGCTAAGTAGCTTCTGGTCTGTGAACTAACACCCTCACAGATTCCTTCAAGGAGAAGCCCTGCAAAACTCTCAAAACCGGCCGGGCGCAGTGGCTCACGCCTGTAATCCTAGCACTCTGGGAGGCCGAGGCAGGAGGATCGCTCAAGGTCAGGAGTTCGAGACCAGCCTGAGCAAGAGCGAGACCCAGTCTCTACTAAAAAAAAAAAAATAGAAAGAAATTATCTGGACAACTAAAAATACATATATAGAAAAAGTTAGCTGGGCATGGTGGCGCATGCCTGTAGTCCCAGCTACTCAGGAGGCTGAGGCAGGAGGATCGCTTGAGCCCAGGAGTTTGAGGTTGCTGTGAGCTGGGCTGACGCCATGGCACTCTAGCCAGGACAACAGAGCCAGACTCTGTTTCAAAAAAAAAAAAAAAAAAGAAAAAACTCTGGAAACCTTTCATGTCTCCTAGCCCTGTTTCCCAACAGTGAAATACTTCGGGGAACTCTGATAGGAGTTAAGGGTAATATTCTGGTTTCTCCTTTCATGATGATTTTATTTTCTCCCCTTGGCTAACTAATTTGTTAGATACAGACCTCAAAAGAGAAAAGAGAGAAGCTTTCTATCAATTTTATCATGCATTTCTTGTATAGATTTTGTGTGCATGAAAAGTGTACTCTAGTGTAATGTTTATATTTTTCTTTTGATAAAAGGTAGTATGCATTGTGGAAAATGTTGAATAAAAAGTACATATCATTCCAAAATTCCACCACCTGCAAAAAACCTTCGTTAACCTTTTGAAGTATTTCCTTCTTGTCATTTAAAAATTGCATGTGTATATATAAATTCTTTTGTTTATAATCATACTTTATATAAATTTTATCATTAAATTTTTTCAAAGATTTTATTTTTGTGATTTAAATTTCATCCAAGTTACAATTCTATTGTCTGACATTTAAACATTTTTGTACTTTGTCCATGTTATAATATAAAGAACTACACCCTGAACAACCTTGAAATAATTCTTGGGTCAGATTTTTTATTTTTGTAAGATAGATTCATCAACATTAGAATTGAGTCATTTCTATGGATCTCAGTTGCCAAATGGTTTTTCAGAAGGTTGTTCTTATTTACATGTCTGTGAGCAGTGTATCTTAGTACTTATTTTACTGTGTTCATTCAGCATTGAGTACTGTCGATTAAAAAAATATTTTTTGCCATTTGAAAAATGGTTTCTTACATTCGTAACTAGCATTTCTTTGATTACTTATAAGTGATAATATTTATTTAAGGCGTATTGGTTGTGACATTTCTTTGGTGAATTGCTTATTTGTGTCCTTTGCCCATTTTTAAATAGGCTGTTAATGTATTTTTTACTAATTTGTAAGATTTCTTTCTAAAGAGTTCCTCTCTGAAGGATATTTATCTTTCGTTGTAAATATTTTTCTGCATTTTATCATTTAGTTTCCAATTTTTTAGTATTACAGTAAACATTTTAAAAGATCGTGTAGTTAGATCCATCAATCATTTTGGGGGGCGTTATTTTTTCTGTAGAAACCCTTTTTTATCACTGCATTAACTGGGGCAGTTTAACAGATTTTCATTGCTTAAAAAAAACTCACATGGCCCAAATGACAGTGCTTTCAAATCTATAGTTCATTATAGGAAAAGGGTGCATGTAGCAATATCAGTGCAGGCTGCCGCCCAGGTCAGGCTTACAGAGGCCAGGTGCAGTTCCAGCTATCCTCCCTTTGTGAAAGCTGTGGCTGGACACGCTTTCATGGAACACCCAGGCATCAGGGAACCGAGTGGAATCTTGGCTGGACTTTCACGTATTTCTTATCTCATAGGCATAATCTGCTACATAACCAGCCTCCCATAGCAGAGCCCTCTCAGGATCTTACCTCTTCCACCCCACTGTTATCAGTAAACTGTGCTGACAAGCTCCAGAACAGATGGCTCCCAAACTCGTACCTGTGGTTCCAAAGCAAGAGGCCGATTGATAATGTTTTATACATTAATCAGGAGTCCATGCCCTAAAGGAATTTTAGCAAAACAGCTCAGGCTAAATCCAGATGCTTGGAATTGACCCCTTACAGCACAATCACTGAAGCACTTAAACCTTGGATAGGCAGCCGTAGAATAGTTTTTTATGGTTTCATTTTATGCATTTAGCTGGATCCCTTCTGGAACTCACATAAGGATCAACTTAATTTTATTGACAGATCATTTTCAGTCACAGTTGTTTGGATACTGTTGGTTTGTGATACATTCTCGTACTGTGTGTTTATGTACATCTGGAGTCAGTTATAAAGCCATTTAGGCTAGGTGCAGTGGCTCACACCTATAATCCTAGCACTTTGGGAGGCGGAGGTAAGGATTGCTTGAGGGCAAGACTTTGAGACCAGCCTGGACAACAACGAGACCTATCTCTACCAAAAATAAAAAAGTTATCTGGGCATGATGGCGAGCGCCTGTAATCCCAGCTACTCTAGAGGCTGAGCCAGGAGGATCGCTTGAGCCAGGGAGTTGGAGGTTGCAGCGAGCTATGATCACATCGTTGTACTCTAGCCCAGGCAACAGAGCGAGACCCTGTATCAATCAATCAATCAATCAATCAATCAATCAATAAATAAATAAAGCCATCTCTTCTGTTATTGATGTCTTAATTCTCATGCCAATATCATACTATTTTCTCTGTGAGTTATCTTTATTATACTTATTAAAACCTTGTAAGGCAACTTGTTTCATTTTGTATTATTTTCTTAGCATTCACAATTGTTAGGGTTTTTATTAGATTAACTTCTATTTAATTTTTATATTTTTGTTTAAATAATAGCAATATTTGCAAATTTTTCAAACAAAAAAGTTTTACTATAGAAATTTGTAAAGTCGCGTAGTAGATATGCTGAATCCTACTTTTCCCAGCTACTACTCCCAGTTTGGAGGTTGGTGGAGGGGGCCTAGCCAGTATTAAGAGTATGATACCATTTTTTTCTTTTAACAAAAATGCTGTTTAACCTAACCTGTTCTACAGTGGGCTTGTTTCACTCAAATACGTGTCGTAGACATCCTTCTGTGTCACACATACGGCAACAGTAACTGCGTTCTTTCTAATGGCCATTGATGTGCCCTCATTTATTAACCATTGATTAACATTAAATTTTTCTTCAATTTTTTATTCTTATGCATGAACATCCTGAATAGTGTGTGGGGATTTTTCTGTAGAGCAGATTTTTAGAAATAGAATTACGTTGTCACAGAGCATATACATTCTAACTTTGAAATCAAGTTGCCCTAGACAAATCTCAAATTCGTACTCCAGCCTACAGTGTGTGAAAAGCAGTTGTCCTTACATTTTGACCAAAACTGACTATTACCAGTTTTTAGTTTTGCTGGATTGATAGACCAGCAGTGGTCCAAATTAACTTTGAAAGCCAATTTGGTGAATTACGAAATATATGTATTTTTTAATTGGGATTACCTTAAACTGAAAAATTAATTTGGGAATAAGTGAAACTTTCTTGAAGTATTCAGTTCTGTTTAGGAATATGGTCTGTCCTTGTTTAAACCTTTCAATCTCTGATTAAAGTGTCATGCATCACCATGTATTTCTTATTATGGTTATTCCTAGACATTTCATATTTTGATATATTTTCTAATGCCTTTTTGTCATTACCTTATTGGTAATGACGTGTTTTACCTTATCGAATCTGTTGGTGTGATGTGTAATAGATTTGCTCTTATTAAATCATCCTTAAACTCTTGGATTAAGCCAGATGGATGATTGTTGTAACGGACAGGTGCATATGGTTTGCTTTATTCCATTTCGTTTGTATCTGTCTGTATCGATTGATGAGTTGGATTGTGTCTTTCTGAATGTATTCTTTTTCAGGTTTCGATATCAAGACAATAGGTTCATAAAATAAGTTAGATAGTTTTCTTTGGATCTTTTTGTGAACTAAAAG
>RJWJ010029866.1:0-20329 GCA_004363605.1 Indri indri | reverse complement strand
TTCGCTGACATCACTCCAGTATATCAAGCCATGACCAAACACAAAGTCCACCGCAGCTGCATCCTCCAAGCCTCCAACTACAATCGTAGCATTCTCTCTGCCATTCGTAGCATCAACCAATCGCAAGTCCCGTCTGTTTGCGTAAAGCAACAAAGGGGCCGCTGAAACAAAAAAAGAAAAATATGTAAGTAAAAAAAAAAGAAAATGTATTGATTCTTACAAATTGGGTTTCAAATTGGCATTAGTGAGCAAATATTACCAAAAGAAAGAAGAGAGTAAATGAATCAGTAGGAGACTATGTAAAACTTTTTCCACACACAAAATAATATTTTTACAGCATTTTAAAAAAAAAAAAGATAGTGAGAGGAGGAATTAATTCCACTGGGACAGTCTTTTCTTGTTGAAATAGTCTATCAGACAACAATTAAATAGCTTGGCTAGCCCAAGAATTGGCAACGATGCAGAGTTATCTCATGGGAATGTAAAATGGTGCAGCAACTTTGGAAAACAGTTTGGCAGTTTAATAACAGCTTAAACAACCTACCATACAATCCAGCCATTCCACTCCTAGGTAATTTACTCAAGAAAAATAAAAACATATGTCAATACAAAGACTTGTACATAAATTTTCACAGCAATTTATCTGTAATAACCCAAACTGGAATCAACTCACATATCATCAACAGACTAATGGATAAACAAATTGTGATACAGCTATAGAATAGAAAGTAATGAACTATTTGTATGTGAAAAATGGGTGAATCTCAAAATAATGCAGAGTGAAAGAAGCCAGACCAAAACATGAGTATATATTGCATGACTCTCATCTGTATAAAATTTTAGAAAAGGCAAACTAATCTATTATGACAGAAAGCAGATCAATGGTTGTCCTGAGGTAGGGAGAGGAGTGGAAAACTTCACAAGGAAGGATTATAAAGAAGCATGAGGAAACTTTTGTGGGTGATGGGCTATGTTGTCTTGATTATGATAATGGTTCCAGAGGTGAATATATGTCAGAACTTAAATTTTACACTTGACGTAAGTGCAATTTATTGTATATCAATTACACCTTAATAAAACTGTTAAACAGTCTGGCAGAGATAGTTCTTAATAAAACTATTTTATTCTGTTCTATATTATTATCAGAATGACCTCTGAATAGATCTAATACCAAAACTAAATATAAAGGCTATCTTAAAGAAATAACATTTAACTTTGAGAAAGTTGAAGCTATTAGAACTGGAGTAGTATAATTCCACGTTTTGGTTTTTGTTTTTTTTTAAATATCTATTTTAGGTTTCTGACATCTACTTTCCTAGTATCAAGTAGTAATTAAAAATGAAGAGCGCCGCTATCCTACAGAACTTTCTATGGTGATGGAAATGTCCTCTCCACTGCACAACACAGTAATCACCACTCACATGTGGCTACGGAGCACTTAAAAATGTGGCTAGTGTGACTAAAGAATTAAACTTTTAATTTTATATAATCTTAATTCTCTTAAATTTAAATAGACAAATGTGGTCAGTAGTAGTATTAGCACAGATCTAGAGGCTAGAAGGAACACAAATGAGGTAGCAAAAATAAGACCACACTTATGATGCAATAACCTACATGATTTTCTTTCATAATCATTTACTAAAGGTCTAAAATTCTTTCATCCAACACCAAGCCCAAGTATTATTTAAAAGTAACCATTACGAACCTGAGCAACATAATCCAAGACCTCATCTCCACAAAAAATTTAAAAATGTAAAAAAATTAGCCAGGTGAATGGCAAGCACCTGTCCCAGCTACCTGGGAGGCTGAAGCAGGAGAATCACGTGAGCCTAGGAGTTTCAGTGAGCTATGATCACACCACTGCACTGTAGCCTAGGCGACAGAGCTCTTGCTCTTGCTCAGGCTGGTCTCAAACTCCTGACTTCAAGCGACTGACCCCGGGCTCAGATTCACTTTTCACTCATTTCAGGCCTTCACACAACACACTGATTTATTAGTCCCCAAAGACTTCACTGCATTATCTTATAATCAGATTCTCATGTTACAAGCCAAATATAAATATCAGAAAAAAGGTCCCTAGCAATAAACCATACAATGCTAAGTTCTGCATAGGGCTAAGAAATAGCCCCAAAGCACTTAACATTTTGAAGTCCAAGAGTGGTAATAATCTAATATTTATTGGGCACCTTCTTTATAGCACCCTCCTTGGAAAATTGTTTGTATATCAAATTTGTATAACACATCAGATGGCAACCAAATGTCTTTCATGACTTTCAAGTCAAATATTAACATTTTTTTACGTGTACTGGACATTTTTGGTCTACAAAATCCAAAGAACCTTTCTGGTCACGAGCCTTCTGAGTCCAAAAAAAGCGTGAAGGGGGCAATTTAATCTTTTTGAAGTTAGCAGTACTGATTATAACTGAGGATTTCCAAAGGATTGTACATAAACCATATTATTAAAAGGAAATCCCAGAGTTCATCCCATCCAAGCATCCTTCCGATGCTTGAATACTTTCTACAATATTGTGACCAATATCTGTTCAGCAATATATTAATTAGGATATGTGATAGTTATAATGTGATCTGTAACATTGTTTTTACCTAACCAAAGATACATTGGATCCACACACACTTGCCCTTCAATATCTTTCATTCTAGACAGCTTACATTCCAACTTCCTAATACTCAGACAACCCAAATAACCATCACATCTCTTTAGTGGAACACTCACACTGCTCAAAAATCCTTGTTTTCCATTATTAAATTCCTAGCACATTTCTCCAGCAGCCTTTCTAAACTATGTGGTGTGATCATAGCTTCAGTTTTCCTGAAGACAAATGCCATGCCCTAAATCCTTCATTCTCAGATCACCTTATATTAATAAAATAATCTCGGTGAAGCAGGAAGCAAAGTAAATGTCATACAACCCCAACACCTTAATTTATACTTCTCAAAAATTTCTCTGTATCTCGACCCAACCTCCCTTACCTTGTCCTCAATCTCAAACAACAAATTGCCCTTCCTTCTTTCTAAGGCTAACGCAATACTTTTGGTTCAGTCTCCCTACCTCCTCTCTACAACTTTGCTCTATCAATTAATTGTTCTGTATTTCTTGTATCGTCAGTGGCTCATGCCAGGTTCCTACTACCAAAAACTCTGCTTTAATAACCTTAACCTTGCTACCACCAAGAGAATAATTATATGTCTGCTAACCGCAAAATCTTTTAACACTGGTTTACACTTCATACCACCATTCATTAGCTATTAACTCCTTTCGTCTAACTTCCTACCTATCGCTCAACTGAAAATGCTTTCTCCAAGTCTTTATAACCAAATCCAACAGCCTCTTCTCAGTCCTTGTTCTTGAACTCTGCAACACTCAGCGTTGTTGACTATATCCCTACCTATATCCCTACCTATCCCTTCATAGTGTACTACCTATTATTCCTGTGTGCCTGCCTTTTGGTTTCAAACCTTCCGCTTCCTATATGTAGGTATCCCAAGACTCTCTGTTGTTCCCCAAACGAGAGCATATAAAAAATTACCCAAGTTCACGTGGTCAACAAGCAACTCTATGCAGCTAATTTCCAAAACACCTTTTCCAGTTCCGCCCCTCTCACTTCTTGTTGGCTGTCTCTACCTACCACTAAATTAAATTCATCACCTTCCCCCCACAAAACAATTCCTCATCAGTGACACCACAATTCTAATCTTACAGGCAGGCATGCCTTGGAGCCATTTTTGACTCTGCCCTTTTCCCCAATATGCTAATTACTGTCTTGCTGACTCTTCTGTAGCATGTCTTTAAATCTGCCTCTTTGTCTCCATTTTTAGAACCACCATCCTGCTCTAGACCTTCAAGATCTTAGACCTAAACAATCCTAACAGTAAGTGATCTCGAAACTCCCCCTTTCCTTCTCTACTTCTAGTACCTTTACTTTATCCAACTGAAAAAGCTTTCTGACTTCCCTGGCCTAAACCAAAAATCTTCGGTACCTCAGTCCTCCACATGACTTCTATCAAGGACTCTCCATTTATCTTGCATAGTCTCTGCATCACACAAACAGCTTTTTAACACGTAAACTGAGAGTATATCATGCTCCATCACCACCATGTATTCATTTTCCTGCCCACTCCAAACTTCTCTCCCTTCCTCCCAGCAAGCAAATCTAAGTCCTTCAAGGCCAGATTCAAATCTTATCTACTCTGTGAAGCTTTCTAATTGCCTCAACTTTCCTTCTTTGAGCCCTTACAGTCTTTACTACCTACTTAATATTAGCATTTCTTAAAGCATACTTCCTACCTCAACTAGGATCTCAGCCCTTTGGGAACAGCAGCCACATCTGATAACTAATTTCATCATCAATACCTAGTACTATTCACGGAACACAGTAATATGGTACACATATTTACTAATATTTAAAAGCAATCTTCTAGAACCTGACCTAAAAATATATTTGCCATAAACCCAAAGGGATTTTACAGTACTTGAAGTACCGACCAAGAGCTCACAGATGCCCACTACTTATCCATTGACTTGGCCTGATCAAGGTTTTATCAAGCTTCTCCCATAAACCTTTTGAACTTAGGCTGGCCCTAAGCTTAAGCAAGCAGATGCAAAGCATCCTCTCTTAACGACTCATTCAGAGATCCGCTGACAGCAGGAAAAAACATCTGTTAAAGTACCCTGGTCGTGTCATCTGCTACCCCCACCCACTTGCCCACCTTCCCACGAAGATCCTGCTGGCACTGCTCACCCCTACCTATAAAAGAAAAGCCTTTTTGTGTCTGATTTTGAAACACCTGCAGATCTTGTGGCCAGAGCATTCTCTCTATTGCAACAGTCTTCAAATGAAGTCTCTCCCTACATAAACCCATCTTTATTTTTACTTGACATGTGTATGGTGACACGACTTGGATGGGGACTAGACTTCAGCTGTGAACGTGTGCCATCTCCACCTTGATAATAGCACTTTTGTGAGTCACTCGAACGTCCCTCCTGTTCAGAGATTCAGGGATCTTTCCCTGAGAACTCTTGAACCAGTGATCCAGACATCTTGTCTGTTGCAACAGTAAGGGGTTACTTTGATTGTTTCAAGCAAAGAAACTGTTTCTTTGGCTCTCCCTGACCCTTGAGCAGGAACGTTCCTTGCTCTTGTGTGACACTTGTTTTGTTTTCCCTCGACTTCTCTAGGGGAGGTTACAAAAGGGAATTTCCTTGGCTCCTCACGAAGGAGTACTCTTTCCTAGCTCCTTTAAATTCTTATATATGATTTAATTATCTAATCCCATAGGTAGCTTTCGCTCTATCAGATGCCCTCCCTTCTCCCACTGACTACATGCTTTGCCATTATGGCACTTATACAGTTCAGTATCTTCAAAAACAGCAAAATTTTACTAAAGAAAATTTAGAACCTCAACGCTCTCCTTGAGAAACTTGAGATCTCCTTAAGCTGGCTCACCTGAGGCCTCTCCCTTCTCATCATTCCCCATTCTTCCTTCCTCCTTTTTACCACCTTCAACCTTCCCTTCGGCTCCCTTGGATTCTTGACCTATCCCCCTCCAACACCACCTACACCTCCTCAGCCCCCCCAGCCATCCCTAGTACACCTTTCCCTTCCCGCTCCAACCCCTCAACCCCCTACAGTCAGTCGAGCTTTAGGCTCCCCATTCCCCACAGTGGATTCATAAGGGACTCGGGGACTGGGTGCTGCTGGAGAGGGGCTGGATCTTTTACCCACTCAGATGAGCTTTGGAGACACCCAGTAAGACAGTGGTCCCCCATCTTTTTGGCACCAGGGACCGTTTCATGGAAGACAATTTTTCCATGGACAGGGCGAGGCAGGGGCTGGAGGGGGAGTGTTGAGTTCGGGATGATTCAAGCACATTACATTTACTTGTAGTCAAACCTCTCTGCTAAAATAATCTGTATTTGCAGCCAATCCCCAGTGCTGCATCACCACCTCAGCTCCAACTCAGATCAGGCACTAGATTCTCATAAGAAGCACGAAACCCAAATCCCTGGCATGCAGTCTACAGAAGAGTTCACACTCCCATGAGACTCTAATGCCACTGCGGATCTGACAGGAGGTGGAGCTTATGCTGTGATGCGAGTGATGGGGAGTGGCTGTAAATACAGATGAAACTTCACTTGCTTGCCACTCACCTCCTGCTGTACAGCCTGGTTCCTAACAGGCCATGGACTGGTACCAGTCTGTGGCCCCGGGATTGGGGACCAAAGCAGTAAGCCACTTGGTCTCTCTTCAGTCCCTCACTCAAAATTCAGTCCACAGTCTCCATATGATTACACATTGGGGCAAAAGAAATCTTAAAGGTCTCTTCCACAAATATTGGTGGGAACACTTCAGACCTCATATTGACTGAGCAGATAACCTCAACTTACCCCATTCGCACAGAACACAATCTGATAAAAGTGTAAAGGTGGGGAAGGACAAGAGCCAGTTCTTTTACATAAACTACCAGTGAAGTCAAACTTTTAAAGTGAAGTATAAGCTCTCTATTTGTGTGTGTCTGTATATGTATATATGTATGTTATATACGTATGCATGTCTTCCTACCTTCAGATGGTGTTCCTAATCAGATTATAAAATACCTTTAAAAGAGCTCTATTCTGATTGCCTTGAAGACACATAAATATTCTTAAGAGTTCCAAAAATTAAGGAAATTGAACTTCTTATACTTTCAAAAGTGTTTTTATAGAAACTTACCCAAGTTTTAAGAATCCAAGTTAACATGAATTCAGGTAAATCTCCAGCAAATTAGACTAGTTTAATATTGGTTTAATAAAAACAGCTATGTCTTTTCAGTTATTGGCATTAAGCATAACACAAACATAGATTTTTACTCCTGGATTATATTCTTCCTAAACTTGTATAGGTTTATTTATCAAATAAACAAGCATTACATCTCCATTTATATTTGACTGAATTAAATCATTAATCTGACAAACTTTATTTCAACATTAATCATGTTTTGTAATAAGCCAACTTAAAGATACTTTCCAAAATCTTTAGTAACTTAAAACCTTAGACTTATACTAAATTAATTCATGGATATTCATTAAAGACCTAGATCATTTCTAAGTAAAACAGAACACTGAAGCATAATTTCAAGTTTACCTAGTTTTTTACCTCTTATTTTTATGGTACTGAGAAGCTATATACATTTGAGTCTATTATTGAACATACTCATTTTTACCTCATTGAGAAGCTGTACTATCGGGAAGTATATGGCTATAAAAAGTTGAAAGATGTATAACATAAGCTCTGCTAGTCTACTATAAAATGCTGGTGTATCACAGTTTCACAATTATCCATCTCATAGTTTTCTCTGTAAAACAGCAGTTACTATAATTGTAAGAAGTTATAATCTTATATGTAAACAATACTCTAAGAGAAATTGTGACAGAAAGGAATAACTTTGTATGGAAGGTATGCAAGTGTGTTTTTGATAAGAAAAAAGAAAACAGTTTTGTCCTAAAATAAAATGACTAATTGTTCCAAAATGAGGAAGAGGAAAAGGTAGGACAAAACCTGAATAGAGGCCGGGCGCGGTGGCTCACGCCTGTAATCCTAGCACTTTGGGAGGCCGAGGCAGGCCGATTGTTTGAGCTCAGGAGTTCAAGACCAGCCTGAGCAAGAGCGAGACCCCCTCTTTACTAAAAATAGAAAGAAATTAATCAGACAACTAAAAATATATAGAAAAAATTAGCCGGGCATGGTGGCACATGCCTGGAGTCCCACCTACTTGGGAGGCTGAGGCAGAAGGATTGCTTAAGCCCAGGAATTTGAGGTTGCTGTGAGCTAGGCTGATGCCATGGCATTCACTCTAGCCCCGGCAACAAAGTGAGACTCTGTCTCAAAAAAAAAAAAAAACAACAAAAAAAAAACCTGAATAGATACAGAAAGTTATAAAAAGCTCATGAAAAAGGAATTTTATTTGCCATGGTCAAAGCTGGCAAAGATTTGATGGGTTTATTTGGAAGATTTTTAAAAGTGCTTTAGTATCAAATATTATACTCATGCAAAACTAGATTTTGGTTTTCTCTGTTAAAATGACCAATTTTCTTAGGTTATTAGTCTACTCTTAATAAAGAGGTTATAAAAGGTTTTTCTTTGCCTTCTGAATAATCTCCCCAGAAAGCAAAGATTCTGTATCTTACCAAAATTTCCTATGCTTGTTGCTGACTGTATCATGTCCTTGATTAGTTAAGAAAGTATCCTCATTTTTGAAAGAGTTAAGATTCTTTACCATCATGTTACATCCTACACTTACTTTTTAAAAACTTTTTTTTTCTTTTGTCACTTTGGTTAAATATGCAGCCAAGTACTCTTTTCCTCACTGACCCATGATACTATTTCACTGAATGTTCAAACCTCCTGACGACGTTTGACATACTGCCTGCCTTTTCAAAATCAAATCCTAAATAACGCCTCTCGCAACAACAACTGTCTTTGAAATTTCCCAGGTGACCCTTAGAAAATCACAAAGAATTTATTCTTTCACCTTGTAAAAGAGAGATGTTAAAAATAATTGTTTATTTGGCCAAATGTTATGATTTATACGGGAAACACTGTCAAATCAAAAGAGATGCTTACCCTCCCTGGGTTAAGCTTGTATGGATAAAATGCTATCAATATGAATATTTCAGAAGTTCTAGGAAGGTAAGAAGTTCCTAGAAATTCATCAATGCCCTCGCTGTTCATGTCTATTGATCAGAGTCCTGCCACTATGCCTAACATTAGACAACAGTATTAGTGTCATCAGTCATAATTTCAGAGGGTTTTTTTTTCTTAATGTTAACTTGGTTACAATTTGACTTCTTTATATGCATACAGTATTTTCTAGGTAGACCAGTGGTTCTCAATTGAGAATTCACATCACTTACTTACAGAATTTTATTATATAGATGTTAAGAACCTACTCCAAACTGACTAAATCTTTTTGCTTGATAATCTTAACATATTCTTGATACGCTCTATATATGCTTGAGATACTCATGGCACATTATGTCTCAGGATTATTATATATCTTAATTCTTTTTCTCTGCTAAGACCATGTTCATCTATATTCATAAATAACATGTATTATCCACTGTTCTTTAAAATAAGGTTAATCATTATGCTTATAAGATATTCTAACACTTTTTGGATTTACTTGACTTTGGTTTACATGCTACAAAAAACTACCTAACGTCCTTGACAACTGCATTATTTTCTGTAACAAATTCTCATCAGATATTTCACTTTTAAGATTATCAGTAATAGTTTAATCACCACCATTTTACGTCTTTTGACATCCACAGACAGTTTTTTGTTTTACTCTGATGCCTCCCTGAAAGCCCCTGCAAATCAGCTACAGGCCAGAATGCTTCTCTTCAATGAAAAGGGCTATGCCAGCGCAGGCTTCTGATGGCATCACTTAACTAACTTAGAGACCTCACTAGTGGACTGAGTCAGGATTTCCAAATAGCTAGCAGAGAAACAGATGGGTTCATTAGACTGCCAATACAGATCCAGCAGAACAAGAATTAATTACACAGGACTGAATAAACTGATGAAGGATGATTATGGGTTTTGTTTAAAATATTGCTGATGCTTTAATGTCCTATTTTCTGGATATAAGGAACCCCTTTCTCTTTTCTCTTAAGCTATCTACAAGTCACAACAATTTAAGTGGACCATATTTTTGTAAACCAAAACAAAACATTTATGCTTTTCTCCAAACTACTGAGTATTCTTATTTTCGTGGCAATATAGCTACTTGCATAGATACCATGAGTCTGCCTTCTAGTTGGAAACAAGGCTCTGACTGGAATGCTGTATTTAAAAATGATGCTCATTTAACATATTGACTGCCACACTAGAAAAAAAAATTTTTTCACTGGGGCCACGGTGTTTTATTAAAACAAAATGATCCTTTCAAATTTGTTATTTTTTATCGTTTTCTGTGTGAGTTATATGCATTGCAATCCACATTTTTAGGCTCTAAACTAGCCTAAGTTAATACAACTCACATGGCAGTCGATGTGTTAATCAAATGTGACCAGACACTTTTAAGAAGCTACAGCGGATTTTTTGAGCCAATGCTTATAGTCCTCTTAGGAAAACTGGCCTGGTATCTACCTAACTTACGCAGTTCCCAACCTTACAGGTAAATTAAGGAAGATCACTTCCTGGCAGGCCCAGACATTCTAGAATATTTTGAGAACCTCAAGAAGACAGGAATTCACCCAAATCTATAGATACTACAGGTGAAACTTGACGGTGAGTTCCTGACTTACTTCCCTAGACTCAAAAGGCTTTTTAAAGTCCAATCTGAGATTTCTTAAAAAACTTTCAGCAAACCAAACTTAAAGACCTATATGATAAATTATTATTCTTGCTACACCTATGTAAAATAATCAGGCCAAATCTAATGAGATCAAGTTCACAAAGACTCTTATTCTATTCCTAATGGTCACAGATTTTGTTGTGTGTTTTTTTTTTTTTTGAGTTTAAGTGCATTTTATTTTTAGACATGTTTTTTCCTTAAAAACAATGCCTCCACTCCAAATAAATCACGGTGAAAATAAATGAAGAGCTCAAGATGACATCAGTCCCCATTTGTCTTAAGTCCTGGTGTTGTGTGGGTGACAAGCAGCAACCAGTTATGATGACAGGTGATAGATCCAAAGTAACTGCCAAATTTGTTAACACTTTTCCATTTCTAAACCATCCTTAAAGAAAATCATATATGGGGTCACACCATCCTCACCGTAGTCCAGTAGAGCAACTATGCCACTTGGATTCATGTTTTCACCAATAAAGAACTGGTAGTTTTTGAAATTAGCAAGGATGTGTTTGATTTGTTCTGCAGCCCCTGTCATAAAACGTTTTACTCTTTCTGGTCTCTGTTCTTCAAGTTTGCCTTTGATTGACTTCATGTAATCTTTGATGTACTTCTTGTAGGCTTCTTTTGTGAAGCTGGTTTCCTGAAAATGATGGTTCATGGAGACCAACAAGTGCTCATCACAATTGTCTATTACTTACCCACTGACTTAGCTTGAACAAACTTTAGTCAGGCTTCTCTCCTCCCACAAGCCCGGAAACCTTGGCTAGCCCTACTTGCCTTCAGCAAGTAGATGAACAACTGAACAACTTCCTCCCTCATTCTGACCATTGGCTGACTGCAGAAAAAAATTTTCCAGTTAAACCATCCTGATCATGCAATCTGCTCACCCTTACCCACTTGGCCCATACTCCCACAAAGTTCCTGCTAGCCTTGCTTACCCCTCCCTATAAGAGAAAAGCCATTTTCTGTTTTATTTTGAGATGCTTACAGATCCTCTAGTAAGAATCTTCTCCTATTCAAATAAACTCTCCTTACCTAAGTCTGGATTTGTTTTCATTCACGGTACAGTACTACACAAACCACCTACTTGCAAACTCCGAAATTACATTGGCATTTTTCCCCTCTATCAAAAGTGATTAGTATCATTTCCAAAACCATAATAAGGTCTAGGTAAAATTAAGTACATACATAAAGTACTACATACAAAATTACTGTCCAGAGTACCAGCAATATGGCCTTAGATTAATCATTCATCCTTCTAATTTATAAAATTGAGAAGTTGTACCAGGTAATTTCTAATACCTTTCCGTCTTATTTCTCTAGATACAAATTTGGTAAAAAGGTTAAAGGGATATTCATAACAGGGCTATTCAGAAACATGCTGGTGAACTACTGAGTGCTTCTACAGCAGAAAAACAGGAACTTAAGATATTTTTTAATGTCTATTTCAGTAACTTCAAAAGCTGAGATTTCAGAAATAATTTCTCAAGGTAAAGACTCCAATAATCAAATCCACGCTCATTCAAAAGTACTTCATATATCCATGCAATACAATTCACCCATAAAGAAGAATGAAATATTGATGATACATGCCACAACACGGATGAACCTTGAAAACATTACACTAAGTGAAAGAAGCTAGACACAAAAGGCCACATACTATATTCCTTTTTTTTTTTTTTTTTTTTTTTTGAGACAGGTCTCACTCTGCTGCATGGGCTAGAGTACAGTGGTGTCATCCTAGCTCGCTGCACCTCCAACACCTGGGCTCAAGCAATCCTCCTGCTTTAGCCTCCCAAGTAGCTGGCACTACAGGCATATGCCACCAAGCCCCAGTTAATTATTTTTATTTTTTGCAGAGACAGGGTCTCACTATGTTGCCCAGGATGGTTTCAAACTCCTAGCCTCAAGCAATCCTTCAGCCTTGGCCTCCCAAAGTGCAAGGATTACAGGCATGAGTCACTATGCCTGGCCTATATTCCATTCATATGAAATATTCAGAATAGGTACATCCATAGAGGCAGAAAGTAGAATCGTGGTTACCAGTGGCTGGGGGAAGAAGGAATTGGGAAATGACTGCTAA
Organism: Indri indri; assembly: GCA_004363605.1. Taxonomy (NCBI): domain Eukaryota; kingdom Metazoa; phylum Chordata; class Mammalia; order Primates; family Indriidae; genus Indri; species Indri indri. The sequence continues at coordinate 7,890 of RJWJ010029866.1, read as the reverse complement.
GATACACAGAGCTTTTTTTGCAGGGTGATGAAAATGTTCTATAATTAGATAGTGGTGACGGTTATCTTGTGAGTATACTAAAAACTGAAATTTAGACTCTTTAAAACGGAGATTTTTGTGGTATGTGAATTATATCTCCACAAAACTGAATCAAAAAATTACTTGAGAATATGAATTACATTATTAATGCAACAGTTATATCCTGAAACCAGAAAACAAATTATACAATCCACACTTCAAATTCAACCTTAGACATAAACACGCTGATTTTTTTCTGAGTAATCTGTTTAACATATCTAATCTGTGCTAAGAAATCTTTATAACAGTTAAAATTTATAACTTAAGTATGTCTAATAAATGATTTGAGACAATACACAAAATGATGCTCCAAATGAAACTATATAAATGTCATGAAACCTCACATCTTTTTACATTACTTTAAATGTAAAATTAACAATATCCAATATGTGCAAAGCTCTGGCACACGGTAGTATATAAAGGGGAAAAAAACTATACTCGAGAAACCTTTCATCTAAGAGCTATTTTTCTTCATTAGCATAAATCAAGAATGTTACAAATTAAGACCATACAATGTGTAGCTAAGAGTTCATGCTAATGAAGTTCACCGGTCAGCTTTCTCAGGTTTGCAAAATATAGTATCTTTAAACTGGATATATGACTATAGAGTACTTACATTACACCTCCCAATAAAGCAAGCCAATAATGAGGAAGACTTTGATTCCTATAATCCTTTACTTGGTGCGGTTTTGGTCTAGTGTGATAAAACAATGACTAAGGCCACCAGAGAAAATAGCCTCCTGTTCAAACATACATGTGATATAGGTACAGTTTTCCAATGTTTAGGTAACTACTTCCTGAAAAAAAAAAAAAGACTACTGCTGATCATATTCACCTCTGCCTTTTTATTAAGAACCTCACCAATAACTCTAGGCTGGGAGTCAATTATAACTTACATAACTAAATGTAGTTTTTTGCCTAACAATATTGCATTCCATATCCCCAATATCCTCCTGAAATTAGTTCCAAACTACCTAAGCATTTACCCATGGTCCTTCTGAGCAAGGTATCACAGAAACTAAAACTAACAAGTTTTATTACAGCTAACAGGATCACGGCAACAAAGTATCAATAATTTTCACCAGAGTCCAATTGCATTTTAATATTTTCTAGCCTCATGCCCGAACAGCTTGACCCTTTTATGAGAATAATTACTGCTACAAATAACATAAACAGCTTGAGAAACAAAAACATGTGCTACTACTATCTTGTAACAGTGTTTTCCTTGTACGGACAATTTCTTATACAGTACATGAGAAACTGCATTCTAAGATAAATAATTTTAAGGGCAAATAGCTTGTTCTTAGGTTGCCTAGTCCATGTATTTGACTAAATTTCAAATTTATTCCCATTGAACCTGATGCAGTGGCTCACGCCCATAATCCAAGGCTCTGGGAGACCAAGGCCAGAGGATCACTTGAGGCCAGGAGTTTGAGACCAGTCTGGGCCACATAGTGAGACCTCATCTCTACAAAAAATTTAAAAATTAGCTGGGCATGGTGTTGCACACCTGTAACCCTAGCTACTCAGGATGCTGAGGCAGGAGGGTCACTTAAGCCCAGGCCGGAGTCTGAGGTTGCAGTGAGCTGAAACAATGAAGTTATTCATATGGAGCAATGTTTTATTCATTAAGATGAGGCTTATTTTACAGAAGATAAACATGCATACAAAAAGTGAAACATGTAATGCAGGAACTCGGTATAGCATCTATCGATTGTACTAGGAGAAGTCCACTAATTCAATAATTTTAGTTATTGTAAATAAATAATACAATTTCTCAATTAGAGAATGCTTTGATAAGATTATTTTGCCCATCCTTAACTCTTTAATAAGTAAATAAGTATCACAATGAACTGAACTATCTATTCTCTAGCTTATTTAATAATAATCATCACCTAAAAAAGTGTTATGGTTGCAACCCTTTAGAAGGTAAAATAAATTCAGTAGTGGCCATTCTATTTTACATAAAGCAAAATAGAAAATGTCAGAAGTAAAAGTATTTCATGGAGCTTTTATTTCAGTCACAGAAGAGTCAAAAAAAAGTTCAAAGACCACTAGCCTAAAACTGTCAACTGCCAAAAACAGTACCTAGAACATAGTAGACACTTAAAATGTTCTACCAGTCTTTCCCGAGCATTAATATTTCTTTTAATTTGGCCATCTTAACAATGGCGACCATTAATTCGACGTCTACTATTAACTGTGCACTGTATTGCCCCTTCACATCTCATCACTTCTCAGAAAAATCTTGTAAGTTACTATCCCCATTTAACAGGAAAGGAGATTAAGGCTAAGTAACTTGTCCAAAGCTACATAAAGTGGCAGAAGATTCGAACTTTGCCTGTTTGACAACAAAGCCCATACCTTTCTGCTATAGCACCCTTCTTTATAATCTTCTCCAAATATAAACTTTAGATAAAATTTCCATGATGAAAATGGATTTTACTCAGAGTACTTACCCATGGCCTAAATAGCACTACAACCTGTCTTACTTGTTTTTCCAATATGTTCAAAATAGTCAAACAAAAATACAAGTTCTCATAAAATACTTTCCAGTTACGTATCCCTTCAGAGAATCTCCCCTGATATTCAAAAAAGTACTTCTGATAGCCAAAGCGTGTATAAAGACACAGTAGTTCCATCTGACACACTGAAAAGCCTCCAATTAAAGCAAAGAAAAATATTCTCTGAAAAACAGAACCATGGGAAATCGGTTAGCCCTTCCGATAACAATGAACTAAAAAACCTTAAAATTTCATAACCAAATTATTCTCTAGCCGTATGAGCAAACCTAAGGCCAAGTAAGTAAGTAGGGATAAAAATACAAGATTGAACTACATGAAATTGCCACCAAATAGCAACAATTCACATGAATCAATCTAACACTTAAAGAATTATCTAGTCTAAGTTCTCTCCAAGTATGGTTCTTTGAACAAAGGTTCAACATAAAGTTAAAAGGATTTATGAAAAAATTAATTGTCAAGTTTGGGAAATATTGTGTCAAATAAAGTTAAAACTGGTCCTTTACCTCAGGACTTCTCAGGGCTCTTAACATGTTAACATGAATAATGAATTTCCAAATAAAGTGTACAGAGATTAAGTGACTTGCCCAAGGTCACGCAGCTAGCTAATGGCAAACTTAGAGCCATAACCTAATTCTGATTCCCATTCCAAAATTCATTCTACCTCCCCAAGAGTTTATAACACATGATTTTAAAGTAAAAAGCTTTATTAGAAACATAAGATGGGAAACATTAGTGTTTGTTCTGACAGTATTTACCACTACCCCACCAAAGCAAAACAAAAAAGTAGCAAAGAATTTTCATATAACAAAAGCCTTCTCAAAAAAAAGCGAAGGTGTGGTATTTACACAGATTATACATACTCATGATATTCCAATTTATACACTTATCAAAAATATTTCCTCTAGAAAATCAGATATAATTTTTTCTCATTAGTGCCTGAATGGAACTACGGGAGTGGTGAGAATGGCAACCTAAACTGTGAGGTCCATTAGAGCAGAGAACATGTCTGTTCTGCTCTCCACTGTACCAGAGGCTGATATATAGTAGGTATTACATACATATTTGCTAACAAAATGAATACTAAATCTCCGTTCTACCATTAATTCGCTATAGAATCTTGATCAAGTTATAACAGCTCTGAATCTGAGTTTCCCCACTTGCAAATAAAGTGGTTAAAGTCGAATGGTCAAGATATCTTTCACCTTTAAGAATTCACGGCTCTTATAAATTAAATCTCAAATCTCCAGCATTTGAGGATACGTTCATAAACAATTAAAAATTGTAACAAAAAATAGTATTTGCAAAGCACTTTACACTCATCGCTTCATTCAATACACCCAATAACTCTGCAAATTAGACAGGTATCATTACTCATATTTTACAGGTAAAGAAACTGAGATCCAGGCCAGGTGCATGGCTCACGCCTGCAATCCTAACACTCTGGGAGGCCAAGGTGGGAGGACTGCCCGAGCTCAGGAGTTCAAGACCAGCCTGACCAAGAGTGAAACCCTGTCTGTACAAAAAATTAACTGGGCTTGGTGGCACATGCCTGTAGTCCCAGCTACACGGAAGGTAGGAAGATCACTTGAGTCCAGTAGTTGGAGGTTGCAGTGAGCTATGATGACACCACTGCACTCTACCCAACAGAGCAAGACTCTGTCTCCAAAAAAATAAAAAAACTGAGATCCACAGAAGTTGACCAGAGCAGAACCATAGTTACAATATAGTGAAGCTTGGGCTTTAAACCCAAGATTTTGGTGTTGAAACTCCCAAATCTTTCCATTACACCCTGTCACCCAAAGACAGAGATAGGAATGCAGCACTATTGATAACAGCATTCTCTGGCTTTCAGCTATTGATTAAACAGGGCTACCGGACAAATGTTCTCCCAAACTCTTACATAACCAAATACCCAATGTTAAAGCTCCAACTCTTCTGTGAAGAAAAATTATCTAAAACCAACAAATCAATCACATTTTCCTCCTTGGAGTCCAAGGTTGAGTAAGTATCATTAGTACAACAGAGGATGACAATATCGAGGAACGAAGAGAATCTAAATTATGAACAAAAAAAAGACACTGTTAGTACAAACAATATGCACTCACTGTTAAGTACAGTACTGTTAAATACAAAGACCACCTTATACCATTATTTTGCTACATTTACAAAGAGAGCTCCACTTTTGAAAACTTCGCTTGTGGAAATGAGACAATTTAAACTATTACCTCTTCTAGGTCTTGTTACATAATATCATACTTCAAAACAGTACTGCAAGTGCAACTTCTCTAAACTCCAGTAATGAACAAACCCAACTCTGGAATCAATCCCAGTGTTAAACAAACAGTATTTACATCACACCCTTCCCCTACAAGAAATACAACTGGGTAATCAGAAGCACCCCAAATTATAGATTCAGATTTCCCCAAGTCTCTAACCAATCAGGTGGTTCTCTTATTTGTTAGCTCTATTAACCTTCTGTCTTGAAATAGATGCGTAATTCTTATGTAAAATATAATTGTTTCTCACAGGTATAACAAAACCCCTTTCAATCGTGTATACTATAAACAGATACTATTAAACCTAGCAAGCACATAACACTGCATTAAATTCTCTGCCATGAAAATCAAATGAACACTATCTGCCTGGGTTTTACATGTGGAAATAGTTTGGAACATGCTCACAGTAAGTCGTAATTATTAAGTATAAGTCATATATCATGCAAACATGATGATGATTACAGAGTAACTAAAAAAAATTCCTCCTCCTCAAAAAAAAGGTCACTCTCATCCAAAATACATAATACTGTACACACAGAAATGACACACCTGTCATAAGGTCATTAGTTACTATCGTGTTCTGTAAACTTCGCAAGTTTTGGCGGACTTAACAAAAGTTTAGCTTGCTAAATATCTAAAAATCTACAGACACTCTAGTGGTCCCACAACTGAAAAGAACTGACGGTGAAAACCAGTGAGAATTTCAACAAAACCAAAACTACAAGCCGCTGCATCAAGCAATGCTTAAATTCCTCTACTGGTAAATGTTCAATAGCATCAGACTCAACTTCAACACTAACAAGTTTAAGAAGAGCTATCAAAAATCATGCGGGCCAGTCAAAAATCCTTGTGAACTGTCACAAAATAAAAGTCACAACGTATGTGTCAGTTCTGCAGTCCAATTCTAAAAATCACAGGACCATCGAATTTAAGCGATTCCCAGAGCAAATTATCCAGAACAGTCTATGTTATTTACCAAAGTGCCAAGCAGCCCCACGGGGTGCACGGCAAAAGGTGATTTAGGTCCCAGGACCGGCTACCCTTCACACAAGGATGACTTTCCCACTTGGTGCCAACTGTACTCTTGCATACTCCGAAAACAGGGGAAGGCCCTGAATACCAGAGGTTACAAGGGCAACGTGTCTATTTTATTATGGGCTGAAACCCAGAAGATTCCCAAAGCTGAAAGTCTCGACCTACAAACCCCAGAGTCACTTTCCAACTGCGCTCTCACCCAGGGTCATTACATCCCAAACGGAAGCCAATTATTAGTTGTAACAAAGCCTGGGAAAATTGGGAGAGGGCTTTAAAAGTTCACCTAAAAGACCCGGAAAAGGGGGGCTTCGAGGCAGAAGGCCAACGTTAAAGCATCTTGGGCTCAAACATTTTAAAAGCCAAAATACGTACAAAGCCCCTTTGCCCTGATGACTCCAGACAGAAACTGGCACACGGACACTCAGTCATTCCGAAAGAACGGGGTGCCAGGCGTTCACAAGGACCAGCAGCCCGGACCGAGGCTCCGATCTGTCCAGATAAGGTCTGCAAAGCCAGGCAAGGGTCTGCATTGTGGCCAGGCGGTGCGCACAGCCCCTGCTCCCGGGCCCCTTTCTCTCTCTCCTTCCCCACGACCAGGCCTCTCCTCGTTCCTCTACCCCTTTTCCCTCCCTCCCCTCCCCCAGACACACAAAACGAGGCCACCTCCCCCCAAATCCCACCAACTTTCCTTTCCTGTTCCCCCCCCACACACACACAAACACTCGTCCTACCTCTCAGGAGCACACAGAAACTGCAGGCCAGGAGGCTTCTCAGGACGGCCCCCATCTTCCTTCTCGCGTTCTCTCCTCTCACCGGCGAGGGGCGGCCAGAAGAGGGGGAGGCGAGGAGCCGGGGCGGCCGCCGCAGCGGCAGGTCTGCACGCTCATGCTTCCCAGCTTCCCAGACAGAGAAGAAAGAAAGGAGCACGTCAAGGCTCCGCGCGCGCCGCCGCCGCCGCCCTCTCTAGCGCGCCGCTCTGCCCCGGGCTCGCGCGACGCCAGCGTCTGCTTCCATCCCGCCGCCTCCTCCCCCGGCGCCCCGCTTCCCCCGCGCAGCTCCTCATTCAGCCTCTTCCTCTCGCGCAGCGGCGCAAGGATGCGGCGCAGGGATACGGCCCTCCCTCGCGGTCGTGTCCCTGCGCGCGGACGAGCCCCCTCCCTCGGCGCTGCCTCCCATGCAGTCAGGAGGAGAAGTCGGGAGCCGCGCGCATAACCTCTGCGTGGAGACCCCGGGAGATAGGTCGGGCCGGTAGAGGCGAGTTGGAGGAAAAAGGCCTCCCGGCGGCGCATTCCAGTGGGATTCTTTGCCGGGCCGGCCGCTGCGGCCCTCCCCGCGGAAGACGTGAAGCGACGTCGAACAACATTGGAGCCGGCGTGGTCGGGACTACTTTCTGCGGCTCGCCCGGGCCGCCCCCTGCCTGGCTCTTTGTGCGGCCGCCGCCGGCTGGGCCGGCCGCGCTCCGTCCTCGCCCCTGCCGCGGGGGCCGGGGTCGACGGGCCGGGAGCCGCCGAGTCACGGCTTCGTGCTTGAGGCGCCGCGGCGGATGCCGTTAAGAGGTGATGAGCTCAGTCTTCGGGATTGGAAATTGTATAAGCATCTTTTTTTCTTTATTAAGGAAAATAAAAACTAATGCTGGTGACACGACCTTTAAACCTGAGTCTGGTGAAGGATGTTTCAACGCCCGTTCAAAACAGATTTTTATTTTCTCCTGGCTTCCCAGAAGAATAGACTGTCCCCAGAATTAACCCCGACAAGAACTAAAGATTTCTAAACTGGCAGATAAAATTCCAAGATAAATGCGTCAGCACCTAAGACAGAGCAAAGGGACAGTTGGACAAAACTGTAGTTAGGATTTTACAAGTTGCATATAATAATGAACGTTTGGCACGCTTGAGAAGGAAAGGATTCCCCAGAATCTGACTTTGCACAGCCTCTGCCGCTCCCAGTGCACTGGGCATTCAGGAGTAATGGCCCAG
>RJWJ010029865.1:0-20305 GCA_004363605.1 Indri indri | reverse complement strand
GTGTAATGGGGCACATTTGTATGTTTGACCAGGAAATTAACTTTAAGTGTGTAAAGGCCATTTTTTCCCTAATACTTTGAAATTTTTCTTAGATAATCATAAGATGGAATAGAAAGATATTGTCCTAGGGGTTAGAGGACCTGGCTCTACTAGTAAATCATATCACTGGGCTTTAATTTCCTCATCTGTAAAGTGTAGACACTTGAAAATGAGATCGTTTTTGCAGTTTTGTATGGATAGTATCCCATGTCTGCTGCGAGACTTCAACAAGTGATGAAAGTAACTTGATTTTTAACAAAAATGCATCTTTAAATTAAATTAGCAGATATGTTGACATTTAGATGTCATTTTAAACATAAAATATCTTGCATGCTTGTAGCTCTGACTCAGGCAGTGCAAAGGCAATATATGTAACCATGTTTGTACCCCTGTAATATTCTGAAAAAAAGAAAATATCTTAAGCCAAACTCATTACCTGTCTGCTGAAACTAGCTCCTCATTATGATTTCCTTATTTCTGTGAAGGACTTTTTTCTCTTGAACATTCTCATTATACATTGTGGAATCAGCTCTGACTCCAGTTAGCATTTTCTATAGTTGCCTAGGCCTGTGGGATCTTATTTACTAGCATTTATAAACGATGTCTTGGTTTTTATTTCCTTATCCCAACCACTAAAAGCAGTCTTAATAGTTAGTATATTCTGTCACAAATTAAAATTTCTAATTAATATAAAATATACTTCAGTTTTTAAACAATCTTGATGAGATATTAAGCCCTTTATGTAGAATTTAAATATTTTCGTAAGCACAACTCTTCTAAGCTGCTTCATGAAATACATATAATAATAATAATTATGTACCAGGTGCTATTTCAATCATTCTGATTTTATAATTGGATTTAATTTGTCATAATAATTTCACAAGGTAAGCACTGTTATCACCATTGTGCAGATGAAAAAACTGAGGTTAAAAGACTTGCTGAATCTATTTAATTTTACCATTGGAGTGAAGGTTCCAACCCACGCTAGCTAAGTCAAGGATATACTATTAACTACATTCAGATGTCACCTTCCTTGGCTTTTTCTGCCTCTGAATTCTTGTTCTTGCTAACATCCCTCAGTCTCTTCAGACTGATATAACAAAATACCATAAATTGAGTGGCACAGTTCTGGAGGTTGAGATGTCCAAGATCAAGGTTGAAGGCTCCATCTCCAAATACCATCACACCGGGGTTCAGGTTCTAACATGAATTTGGGGGGAACACAAACATTCAGTCTATAGCTATGTCCTACATTTAACATGCACTCTGCTCATTAATCCCCTATTCAGGCATTTCTATACTTAAAGACCAAGTTCAGGAATCTTTCTGAAGTCTGTCCTTGCCACTTTGCCCGCAGCGTTCTCTCTTTCTTTACTTGTTATCACCACTTATATCACTTTGTTAGTCACTCTGTTATTTTTTCATTGAAATTCAATTATATTTCTTGTGTCTCTTGCTATCATGTAAGAATAGAATGCGTGTCATATCACCAAGGTGCCACGCACAGAGCATTAGACATAAGGGTTATTTGATAAAAACATTATATATACATGAATTCACATGTATTAACAGAGGTTATAAAATCTTTACAACATATGCTTTATGACTCTATCTCTTGTTGTAAATAGAAAATAAATAACTGGATAAAGTATATAAAAGTCATAATTTGCATTTGAGAATTCAGCATTGTTCCACACTTGGATTTACAAAGAAAATTTTTTTCTAACACTAGAATGATTTAGGAATCATAAATGTCACCTTGTTATTTTGTAGATCAATAAATAATCACAGATATATAGACAGTAACATTCTAGACAAATTTATACTGATTATTTTCTTTCCTTATGTGTTATTAATATTGAGTTTTTCTAAAAAACACGTTACTCTCTTGAATATGCTCAATGGAAAATCATAAATAAAATTTTTAATAAAACGTAAGAATTTTAATAAAACAGAATTTCTTGACAAATTTATATCAATATTTTTTTTAATTATATGCTCGGTTAAAAAAACAATAGTGAGTAATTTGAAATAGTCTAGTTATGGGACTTAAAATAGCTGTCACAATTTATGAACTTTAAGGATGTCTTGAATATTTTTTATCTACTCACTTTAAATATGAGGAAAACAATATCTAAAAGGCCAAGCAATATACTCAAATTTACCAACATTAGTCAACATAGAGCAATTATAATTTAGAAATGCAATCATGCATCCTAATATTATACCTCATTATTTCCCCAATTCTCAATCCAATTTGAAATTATTTTAAACATCTGTACATAAAATAATATTTTCTTTTATTTCCATTTAATCTGAGGATGAGATGGTTTTAAATACTTATAATGATAGAGTTTAAAGTAAAACTAATTAGATACATAGCTGGTGAGTTTCAGAGCAACACTATTTAATTGGAGATTACATCATTAAAAGTTTGTAATAATGTAATTATATAATCTTAAAGAATTTTAATTGAAATTAAAACCATTATGTGTAGAAATTAAAGAGCATTGTTAAACCCTCCCACATTAAAGACACTAGGAAAATCCTATTTCATGTACAATTATGCACCATATAACAACGTTTGGTCAATGACAAATCACATATGCCAGGGTGGTCCCATTAGATTATAATTGTATTTTTACTATGCCTTTTCTATATTTGGTTAGACAAATATTTACTGTTGTATTACAATTGCCTATGGTATTCAGTGCAATAACAGATTGTACAGGTTTGTAGCTTAGGTGCAATATGCTATACTATGTAGCCTGGGTATGTAGTAGATTATACCTTCTAGGTTTGTGGAAGTACACTCTATGATGTTCACATACGGATGAAATTGCCTAACTAAAAACTTCTCAGAACATATCCCCATCATTAAGTGGTGTATGGTTGTCTTTTGTTTTTCTGAGTCCTATAATTTTACTTTTTTCATGCTAATAATGAAAACAAAACTAGGAATTTTATGAAAAAGGACCTAATTAGACATCCGATTCCTTTCTTATTCCAAGTAATAGTCTTCACATTTATATTCCTCCTCTTTTTTAAATGTTACAAATTAATCAATTGTTCTATTTTGTACATTCCACACTCCATATTCTATTTCCACATTTTATTCCCTCATCTCATCTGCCATATAAGTTCTAAAATAAGCTGTAAAATGAGTCATGGGGTAGTTGATATTTCTGAAAGTAATATTTCAAATCTCTAAGTCCATAATTTTAAGAAAATATAATGTGATTAAGTACCTTTAATTTTTCTAAACTTCTACTTTATTTTAAAAGTAGATTTCTTAGAAACTCTTTTGCTTTGGATATGTGGAAGACCAGAGTTCAAAAATTCATGGCCAAATTTCACAGTGAAAATGTGGCTATGCTTGAAGGCAAACAGATCATGAGAGGAGGATGCTGGAAAGGTTATTTTTTAATGACTCTAGAAGTCAGTAGGTAAGAGGAAGGAGAAAAGGACAATGTACCAGGTGTTGATTCAAAGGAATCCAAAAAAAAAAAAAAAAATTGGAATTTGATGAATTATAGTGAACAGAGTTAGAGGCTTTAAGGAGTTGATCAAGACTTCCTATGAAATACTTTTTTCAAGGCATTTGCTGACATCTCTTTCTTATTGAATTATATCTTCATAGTTCAGATACTTCTCTGAGTATTTTCATCGTTCTTAAATACAAGTATCCTATCTCAGGTGCTGCATCACACAGAATTGCAAATGATTAACAACTTTTAACATAAATAGTGATTTTATGTAGTCCAACCTGCAGTAATGAAGTAATTCATATTTCCACATCTATAATCCTCATTCACTCTGCTTAGTTCCTTATTCCCTAGTACTAGATCATCAGTTTCCTATAACAGCTGGAAAGTCAGTATGAAGATATTTCAACTGAAAAATAATGATTAATTTTTAGAACAGAAACAGCAAATGCAATCCTGTTAACAAATTTTTGTAGTAAGCAAACAAACAAAAAAACCAGCTGAATCAGTTTAAAGTTTTTATGACATGGATTAACTGAGACTATCAAAGTGTTTCTATTTCAACACTGTGTGTGGGTGTGTGTGTGTTTAATTAGTATGTCAACAATTTCCATCAGTGATGCTTTGGAATCTGTGTTTAACATTTACTTTCAACTGCCTTCCATATCATATTTTGTTACTGTATATATTCTATTTCTAGTTTATAGTTTCCTATGCTTATTCTATGGATTTCTATATCCCTTCCCCCTTAAATAATTTTTAGAGCTTTCATTTTTCTTTTCCTTTGATCCCAGTGGAATTTCTTTCATTAAAAATACAAGACTGACATTGTTAGTGAGTTACACTTCTAATTTTTCATCTCTGTGCCCAACAGTCTGAGACTATTCAATTGTGATAACACCATTTGCACCAGAAGAAATACATTTGGGCCTAATTAACTCTATTCATTAAAAATGACCTTGCTGCAGTGAAACGGGCATTAACATAGCCTCAGCTTTCCCAGAGATACATTTAGAAACTGCAAAAAAGGGCTCTTTTGCACACTTCTGAGTCCTGCAGTCATATGACTCAGACAACATTAAATTCTGATGGTTTTATTAAAATTATCATCTTTAATAAAATAATCCATTTGTCCAACGGTGGAAATTACTGCTTTTTCAACAGTGAACACTTTAATACTAGTAGATATCTTCCCTATCCTATGATATCAAAATCCATACTACCCATTATGACAAACATGTGTATTTAATAGAGTATGCAAAACTCACAAGCTTCCATAATAAGATATACTGAATTATACTACATTAAATTACAATGCATTATCTTTTGGAAAGAGAAAGAAAATTTGAAAATAAAACAGTTAATTGTGTTTGTTTATATTTAATCTTCTTTCTTCTTTATAGCTCAAATACGTGAATTATTTTCAGTTTTGTGCTTTACTTATAACTCTATCAAGGGAAGCATGAAGTACAGTAGGAATTAGTAAATTATTCGAACTGCTTTAATTCATCATCAGTTACAGCTTTGTTAATCTAGAAGAGGTTAGTTTACAAAAATATTTGATTCATTCTCACTAATGAAGATTCCCTTTCAATATTTGTGTAGATTCATTTTCTACATAGAAACCTATAAATTAATTTCATTCAAATCACATAATTTGGACTGTTACTTGATGTTTGTAAAAGACTCTACTCTCTTCACCCTTCACTTCTCTGCTATTCTTATTTCCATTCTTTTCATCATATATAAAAAAAATGTAACAGACATGTTTATGAACTCTCTGTTGTTATGTGGGGATACAATATCATCAGTAATAAGAATCAAATCTTGGTTTGTATTCAGTGGAACAGGGAACGCATATGACATCATTTGAAAGTCTGATATATTTAGATGTAAAACACTTTTAAATTTTAACTTAGTATTTCTGAGATAATAATGAACCACTTCAAATTAAAGAGATCTATATAAAACATAAAATAAGAAACATATGTTTAGCAGTAATATGAGTTTAAACTTGACCTTTAATCTGGTATTTACTAATATGGATGAATGGAGTCATACATAAGATGCTAATCAAGGGAAGGCTTTTCCCTCTGTATCAGAAGAAATAATGTTCTGGGGAACTGTGTCTTATTAGCAATTATACCGGCTTCCTTGGTCACCTTGGGTAAATAATCTTACTTTTCTGGGCTTCAGTTTACCCCTTTATAAATTAAAGGAATTAGACTCCTATCGAGGTTGTCAAACCTGGATGCATTTGAAAATTAATCTGAAAGCTTTGTGAAAAATATCCATGCTCATAATTTGTCAGGGATGAGTCAGAACATTAGTAAATTTTAAAAGTCCCCAGCTAGTTTAATTTTATAGCCACAGTTGATAAAGGTGATTAGATGATCATTAATGTTTTTTGTAGTTCAAAGATGTCTGAAAAGAAACTAATAAACTAGATGTTGATAAGATGTAGCATTTAGATACTAGGGAACCTAAAATCTGCCTTTCTGGAACACTTGAAATGCATATGGTAGAAAAAGATAATTTCTAGTCTTTTCATACTATTAATGCACCACTGCCTGTGAGCACCAGCATGTGTTCCTAGAAATAGATTCTGCCTGTAGTTTTTAATGACTGAAGCTTCCCACACTTGCCATTCATCAGAAACACACACCCTGTGGGTAATCACTGTACAGTTGGCCTTTTCATGAGAAGTCATAGCAATTGGCTAAAGCAGGACAGTGAGTGCTGCAGACATGAGCTTATTGTTCTAATTCCTCTTCTATTCTTGGAAGGAAACAGAGAAAATAAAATAGAGCCCTAGTATAAATTTCAAAGACATTTCTCTGCCAAACATAGGTATGTGACTTAAAAGATAAAACCAAGAAATTCGAGGAATCTACAAAACTTAACTTCTTCCATTGCATAAATTTAGTGACAAAGAATAAAGCAATACTGATTTTAATATGGCTGTAACTTGAAGAAAGTATGGAAATAAAATACGGAAAACAATCTCCTTGACAAGTGTAAAAGAAGTCATTTTATTTTTTATAGGTTTTAATAAGCATTTTCAATGAGTATTAGAGTACTTTTCTTAGATAGCAAGAGGTAAATATATATTTTATGTTATATATTATATCCAAATTGTATATATTTAAATATGTACTTAATATACTTAGATATATTTAAATATCTAAATAGCATATGTAACATATATAATTGTACTTTACATATAAATTATTTATATATAAATTAAGTGTAATTATATATAAATATATGTATATTAAAATAGGATAAAGTACTATATTTGCCTAATTTCAATGAATGGCCTTATTATCCACTATAATTCATAATCTAATATATTTATATAATAGGAATATATCAGTCACTTATTGCAAACAACCTAAATATGGAATAGCTTCTGAGATTATTTGCCTGGGAAAGAAAAAAATAAAAAAAATAAACATTGAGTAGCTTATATAATGAATTGTTTTCTCACTCACCTGCATGTGGGTCAGCTCTGGATTTATAGAGCTCAACCCAGATCAGCTGGCTTGACTCTAACTATGGATTGGGTTCAAGTCTGTTCCACATGTATCCACATTCTGGGATTATGACTACCGCGGGTATATTTTCTCATGGAAGATGGCAGAACACAAAAGACTCAGATGAGACACAATATCTCTTAAGATCTCACCTTAGAACTGGCACAGTGTTACATCCACTCATAGTGCCTTAGCCATTTGCAAATAGTATTTTATTCTACAGTATTAGTCTACACACTCATTCAATTGTTTATTTGATCATTATTTAAAAATGAACAAACCAAGAGCTGATAATATTGTTGTTACCATGCAAAGTACTATGGATACAATAGTGAAAAAAAATAAAAATGGTGCCTTTTTTTATGGAGTCCAAAGTTCAGTGAGGCAGTGAGTGATGCTAATCAAACAATTGCACAAATGCATTTATAAATGAATAATTATAACAGTAAAGTTAAAGGAAACCACTAGGTATTATAAAGTACATTATATAATATTGGGGTTCAAGAAAATTTTCACAGAGTAAATGGCAAATGAGCTAAATACATAGTCAGCCCTCTGTATCCGTGGTTACCACAACCTGGATTCAATCAACTGTGGATCAAAAAATTTGAAACAAAAAACAATAAAAATGATAATAAAAACTACAAATAAAACATAACAACTATTTACACTGCATTTACATTGTATTAGGCATTATAAGCAATCTAGAGATGATTTAAAGTGGGAGGATGTGTGTAGATTATAAGCAAATATTGTACTGTGTCATTTTCTATAAGGAACTTGAGCATCCGTGGATTTTGGTATCTGAGCTGGGTCCTGAAACCAATCCCCAGCAGATATTGAGGGCCAAAAACTGTTCTTTAGCCAAAAATGTTGTGCCAGAAAGAAGAAAGAGTGTTTGAAGAAAATGAAAGAATATGTGCAAACGTTTTGTAATGACAGAGATTATGTTTGTTTGAAGAAAGGTTTTAAAAGGGCAATAAGAGATATGAGAGAGAATGACGCAGGCTACATTGTAAAGAGAGGCAGGGGTCAGATCATTCAAGGTCTCATAGACCAGGGTAAAAATTTTGAATTTTTACCTAAGAGCAATGAGAAGATGGTGAATGCTTTTAAGCAAAAAGCAGGATGTGAAATATTTATATTTCCATTTAAAAATATAACTCTGGACTCAGTAAAGATATTAGAGAGAGACAACAGTGAATTTAAAGTTTATTCACCCAAGAGACGTTTTAGTCTTCTCTAACTTGATGCTCTAGAGACATATGCATTGGAGAGAGATTTTGAAGATAAAACTCAAAGTACTTAGTGAAAAGTTGTAGAGTGTGAGGGAGAATGAGGTTCAAGGCTTACTGCTACGATTTTAGGCTTACCTAAGTTACTATAAAGTATATTCTTAGAAGGGGAATTTTAAGAGCCTCTTGAGTGACTTTCTTTTTTCTTTTCTCCAATTATTTTAGGTTGAGCTGTCAACTGTTGAAGAAACTGCACATTCGATTTTTCATAGTAGATATTTCTAAACACATTTCCCATAAAGCTTTTGGCTCCGTTGCAGTTTTCTCCATGTCTTTATAGAGCTAACAATTTCAAAGCCAGTGGCTTAGAATAGGTACAGTTAGGGAGGAGGCCAACTTAAACAATTGTCACCTTTAGAAAGGAGGTGTCTGGTCTTTACTCAGGTCCCATTCTGTTTGACCCCAGTGGTTACTGTGGATAAAGTACTCAGTATATGAGTGGTAATGATTTTCTTGGGAAAACGTTAAGCTTAACCTTGGTCCCCTGAATTGCTGAGGGACTCTACATTCCCAGAGAGGGAATCATGTTTTTTGTTACATAATTAAAAATCAAACAAAACACATGGCTATATTATAAAATGATTGTAACTTCAATATAGGAATTGTTACTCACGTCTTAGCTTTCAAAGGAGCCCAAGATGGTGAAATGAGTTCGGGCAATTCCAATGTTCTTTCTAAAAAAAAAGAAAAAGAAAAAAACCTCACCACATAAAAGCCTGTATGTGTCTTCTCCATACTTGTGCAATAGATAAAGCTATTTCCATAAAATTTTTAAAGTTGTTAAAAAGTTATGCTACTATAAGGAATTTTCTTGTCTGAATTTTAGACATAAACTAGATGCCGTTTAAGCACAATCTTTCTCTTTTAATATTTCTTTCAAAATACCACATATAATACTTAAAATCATTTCAAAATAAAAAAAAACTGCCTTTCTATAAACCAAAAATTATTGTTAATATTCCTAAAGTATTTATAAATTTAACTCAGTAAAAATCACTACAAATGATAAAAAGAATCAGTCTCTATGAATCATTTGATATTCCCCAAAATACTGGATTACAGTCTGACCAGGACCATTTCTGAGAAAAAGAAAAAGGAAAAAAAACCCAAATAGTCATTAATCCTTAATTTTGGCTCAAAATGCTAGTTGCAATGTAGTAACATTTTTGCGAAGTTCATGCTAATTACTTCTTGAGCACACAATTACATATATATTTTCACACATACATCATTTTTCCCTGAAATATATGACCATCCAAGTATCTGAAAAAAATACTTATTATTAATTTGGATAGTTATCCATATCAGCCATTGTCTTGTAAATCTTTCAGTAATTTTTAGAGCTAAAATACTTTATCTGAGAATAATTCAAATTTAATGTTAGAATCACATTACAGAGAAGCTAGTTAGAAAATTATAGCTATGATAATGATTTTGCTAATGTCCATCATCAATCTGATAATGTAGTAATATACAGAAATCATTAGGTTACCAAAATTAATGTATTACCCAGAGATCATATTTATTGCATAATATTTATTGAGTTCCTAATATATGTCATGAGCTGTGTTGGCATGGATGATACATTAGTTTCTATCCCCAAAGACTTTAAAATTAGGTACTCATAAAAGTAAAAGTCCAAATATTTTTCCTGTGTATAGCATGACCCCTATTCCTTTAACCCAAAAAGTTAGGGCTACAAACATTGATTATTTCTACCAAGGATAACAGAGTTGTATTATGTTCTGTTGAATATCTTTCTTTAATTTTGAGTTAATTTTGAAACAATGAATTATAATTTGAGAAGAAGAAATTAAGCAAAAATGATGATGAATTCTTTGAGCTAAGCAATGTAAAATGAAAGTTTTGGGAGTAAATTCAAAACCTAAATATGACATTTGAATCCATTTTGATTGTGATACATGTTTTGTAACTAGATAAATATCCTCATTCCTCTAACTTCACTTTGCATTTAAAGGAATAATTGCACCAAAACTAACATTGCAAGTGCTTTTATATGCCAGGTCTTGAACAAAGGGCATTAAATAAGTGCTCGTTACTGAAAACCCTACCTCACACTAAGTACTGTTAGTATCCATCATTTTACAGAAGAGCAGACTCTATAGCTAGTGAGCTGTAAGTATCTTACTCAAATTCCTAAATTTAGTAGGGAGAAGAACTAGGAATAGAACTCATACTAAATTCAGAGCCCATGATTTAAACAGTATTATAAGATATTAGTATACAATACTAATTTCAAATAGCTCTATTGAGCTCCCAAAGAGATTGAATAAAAAGACTGGTAGGTTTCAATTCAGAGTCAAAACACACTGATACTTGACCTTCCTCCTACTAGAGATAACATGATACCATGACGATGTCCCTTATACCGAAACTTCCCACACTAAAAAAAGAATAAACATAAATTTGTTATCCATTAATCTAAAACCAGACAAAATGTTCTCAGACTTTTTTCCTGGACATCAAATTTGACAGAGGAGATTCACACGCATAGACTACTCCCTTCTGTTATTGCTAAACAGTAGGAAGTATTAAATGGAACAAGATGAGTTAGTGCGGGCACAGTTCCTAAAACTACATCAACAAACACTGATGCTTTTTTCCCTGCTGATACCTACCAATTCCAGACACAACAATATATTAGCCCACATAAGTCACACCAGGCCATTGTATTCTTCACTGATCATAGGAGCAGTGCTTCAAGTTTCTATTCTTATACTTACTTTAATGTCTGGCACATATTAAGACACAGACTTTTTGAATAAATGTATGGATGATTCTAATGACGATATCAAATTTATAATTGACAGTCTTGTGGAAGTAAATGAATAAATAATCAAGCCAGGCATGGTGGCGTGGAAATGTAGTCCCAGCTACACGGGAGACTGAGGCAGGAGAATTGCTTGAGTCGAGTCCAGCCTGGGCAATATAGCAAGGCTTCATCTCTAAATAGAATCATCATCATCTCATCATCATCATCATCATCATCGTCATCATCTGTGTCTCTTTAAGAAAGACATGTCTTATATAGTGATAACTATGCATTGAGGATCTAGTTCAATGTAAAAACTATATTCACATCTAATTTATGAACATGTAGAATAGGTAAAAATTATGCCTCATTATTAAAAGCTAAGAAACTAACCAGAGACTTTATTTGACTATATGTAAAAATATAGTACAAATTTGCTGGACAATGCCTCATGATAAAAGGCGTATGTCACTAATGAGTGGTACCTCACAGTCATTACCAGATGATTTTGTGGATCTTTTGGCAAATGGACACAAGATGATTAAATATAAAAGTCCTAACAGCATCAGGAAGTCACAGGTCACCTTTGCCAGCAAAGTTTTCTTTAAAAATATTTAGGTTTTGAATGCATTCATCTTTATCCACGCTTTTAAATATAAGTCAAAGAAAGACTAAAAACTGAAGAGGCAAAGAAATGAATACTTTTAAAAAGAGATAAGCTTGGTTTTGAAATATTTTAGACACTAGCACAAGCTGGTTTATATATTCTCTCTTTCTTCTGGTATTTTTTATGTTTGAAGAGAATTTCCTGTTCTCACAGGGAACTAAGAAAAGCAGGTGGAAAACAGTGAGAAGAGAGAGTGGTCCTCTTTATACTAACACTTTTTTTCATGTATTCATAACCTTTGAATTAGTTTTCTTTTCAGAATAGAGTATAACTCTACATAGGATTTTTAGAAATCCCCAAAGAGTATAATGAAACATTTTTAATCTACAAGTTTTAAGTCAACAAGTATTAATGAGTGTTCATTTTAGGCCTTGTTCTATGTGAGAACATGAGATTATTGCAGAATTGTCTTTTTCCCCCAAGACTTTACTAAATTTGGGAGGAAAAAACTCAGCATTTATAGACATTGGAAAATAAAGTGCTGATATTCCAGTGTAAGATTAACTGATATTACATGGTATGACAAATCTGCTTTTCCCCATGCCCAGCCACATTCATCCTACCCTTTAGAAGGCAAGAAACTTCTGTGCTTTGGTGATGCTTACAAATGTCCTTGGCTGTGACAAAGCCTACAAGGCAGTTTCGATGGGGACTCAAAATTTCATAGCATGGAAGGGCATCCTTTTGTTGAGTCTCTGGTGATACAAAGATGATGGTTGATGGGAAGCATTTGTTCTGTAGGAAGATGAAGCCCAGCTGGCCTGTCTTCAGGTGCGGTAAGGTGCTATTCTGAATAGGAATTTACAGTTTTCAGCTGTTACGTTGTCTTACACTTAGCTGGCTACATAACCAGCTGCTCTCTAACCAGCTCATCCAGATCCTTTACATTATAAAATGGGGTAAGTTACACCCTTTCCTCTTTGACGCTGGGCTTCCTTCATTCCGTGAACCCACCGTCCTCTCTACCCCATTCAATCCTCTGTGATTCTCCTTTACTCTTACGTGGGCTGCTGATAGTTTCTTTTCCTTTCCATAAACTTTCTAAAGTTTTCTATGGGATCAATTTGTTGCTCACATCCTCTCTGCTCCTAGTATACGGACTGCCAAGAAGCCAGTTAGGAAGTTTATTTTCAAATTGGAGTTGTGTCTTTCTCTTTGCATTTCTGCTATCATAATTCTAGGTGTTTTTAAAGATATTTCAATCCTTCTAAATGAAAGGGGAAGGAGAAGGATGTATAGAAACCACAAGGATTAATTTTTCAAGATATTTTCTCTTTAAAAGTCACATAATAGATTCTACAGTTTTAACTATTTTCTGTTCTTTATTCTCACATTTCCAGTGGCCTGCTGAGCACGTTTTAGCATTTGTTCTCTGTGTATCTAAACCAAAAGAATGTTTACAATGCTCTTTCTACCCAGCTGTTCTTACCACTGTTTCTTCTTGTCCTTCTTTGTTTTCTGTCACCTAATCTTGAAAACTGATAACAATACTTTCCTTTCCCACTGCCATCATAATTCTTGGCTAAACTTCCAGCGGTATCCTAATTCTTTCCTCCCCCTGCACCCTTTCCCCAATTATGTGTTTTTCTATTATATTAATACCCCCCTTGTTCTAAATATATCTGAAGGAATGCAGGCACTGAAAAAACAATGTAAAATAGCTCAGAGGAGCTTAGGATAAAAGAGAATTGGCCGCCTTTCTGCCCATTCCCAGTCTGTTTTCTCAAATTCAGTGGTAGGAATTTGGCAATAGCTCCGTATTTGGAGACTGTATACTTAATCTTCTCTAAAATGATCAGTTTGACATCTCTCCATGCTCTTCTAGGAAAGATGAGGATTTAGCTTATATATGTAAAACCTCTCTTCTCAATCAAGTTATTTTAATCCTTTTATTGATTATCTTTGTTTTGCCTTTTTGCCTTTAAGATATACATTGAATTTAAGGAAGAATTTCATTTATGCCTCCTATTTTAACAACCCTTGGCCTTCTTCCTCACTGCAGCCCTCTCCTGTCTTGTTTTGGGCTACCTTTTTTTATTGCTTTCCTTTTCAAGGTACTTTTCATGAATACTGACTCCTATATACTTTCAGTTTTGCAGAACTTTGTAGAAATACCTGTTTTTTGCTGAGAGTTCTCTCTGTTTTTGCTGTTATAGGGTTATTTCTTTTTATATCATTTTATTGGTACTTTGGAAAGGAGCAGAGAGGGAAAGCTTGAATTCAATCAGGTATCTTGAAAGAAAAGAAATTATACTAACTTTCTAATGTACTTTTTGGATCTAAAATATTCTGTAATTCCCTGTTTTACCATATATTGTAACTATTAAAAGTCACATTCCCAAGAAAACAGACTCTGAAATAGAGATTAATGTGCATCAAGTTTATTAGGAAGTTATAATATTAAGAAATATTTACTTGGTCTCTTCCTCCATGTCCTGGCATACAGCTCCTAAAATTCTTGAAATCTACAAAGTTCTAAGTGTCTTTTCATATGCTAATAAAATGGTGGTTGGGGGCTGCTGGATAGCTTTAGGATGGAGACTGGTTGCCAGAGAACCAACCAAATGATTAGAGAGTTAGGGCTTTCAACCCCTACCCTGACATTTGGAGAGGAAAGGAAGGAGGAGCTGGGGGTTGAGTCAATCACTCATGGCCAATGACCAATGATTGAATCAATCATTCGTAAATAATAAGGCCTCCATAAAACCCTAAAATGATGGAGAACTCCTGGGCTGGTCAACACCTGGAGCGTGGAGCACCTAGATAGAACATGGAAGCTCTGTGTGCCTTTTCTTATACCTAGCCCTCTGTATCTCTTCCATTTGACTCTTCCTGAATTGTTTTCTTTGTAATAAACCAGTAAATGTAAGTGAAGTGTTTCCCTGAGCCATTCTAGCAAATGATGGAACCTTAGGTAGGAGTCATGGGAACCTCTAATTTATAGCCAGTAAGTCAAGCACAGGTGATGACCTGGACTTGTGATTGGTTTCTGAAGTGGGGCCCATCTTGTGGTTCTGAGCCCTTAACCTGTGGGATCTGAACTTTTCTCCAAGTAGACAGGGTCAGAATTGAGTTAAATTATTAATATAGGGCACCCAGTTGGTGTTTGCAAAGAATTGTAGCACTGCTTGGTGTCGGGGGGCGGGGGGGAACCATGCACACACACACATTTGGTGTCAGAAGTGAAATAATGAGAGTAATCGAGAGTATAGAGAAAAAATCAGCAAGATTTTTGTATTTAGAGGTCCTCAAGATAAATATGTGGGGTCAGGGGAGTGAGCAGGGCAGTGGCAGAAGTTAGGCTGCGATGCAGGATACATTCACAACAGCTGAGGTAACTCACAACATCATGCTTAATTGGGCTAAGGGGGCCAAACCTTTAACTCAAATCAACTAGTCATTGCATGAGGTCTGCGGCTGGGAAGGAGCTTGATAGCTGAGTGCTAACTGCTGCCAGTCCTCCCAGCAAATGGAAACTGAATTTTCATTCCTGAGGGTGAGTCTGACTCACTCAGCACAATATCAGCTACACACGAAATCCAAAGTCTAGGCCAGGAATTCAAAACTAAGCCCATGTATCCCCAATACATTTATATTTTATCTCCCACAACTTCCCACTATGAATCCAAGTAGCCTAGTGAAACAAAATACACCCCATTGTTTCAGGATCCCTTTCTTTTTTATGTTCTTGCTGCCTTCTTAGCTCAGCTCTCACCACTTTCTATATGAAGCTATTTTGGGTAAGACAAGTTGAAGTGGCATTCCCCATCTCTGAATTCTTTTGGAATATTTTAACATAGCCACATGTATTTATGGCACTTTCCTGTATTAGTCTATAAATCTTATCATTGGATTGCGATTTAAGGTACTCCATAATAGTAATAAAATAGTTATTAAATACTTATTAAAATGAGAAAATGTTGAAAGGAGAAT
This sequence comes from Indri indri, assembly GCA_004363605.1. Taxonomy (NCBI): domain Eukaryota; kingdom Metazoa; phylum Chordata; class Mammalia; order Primates; family Indriidae; genus Indri; species Indri indri. The sequence continues at coordinate 4,577 of RJWJ010029865.1, read as the reverse complement.
AAAAAATTGAAATATGTGGATAAGACTACGTGAAAGGAGGTCAGATTTGAGCTGGGTTTTCAAGTTTTTGTAAGCATGGCTTTCCTCCTCCCCTAGGAATCCTCAGGTTATTTGAATACTTGCTGTTTTGTGGTTTGTGGTTATGAGATTCAGGTTTGTTGTTTCAATATCTAATTTCTGTTGATCTTGGATGTGTCATTTACTTTTCCGAATATCAGTTTGCTGGTCTTGAAATCATAATTTGTGTAGATATGTAAGAGGATTAGATGAGATAAACTTTTAAAGTCATCATTTTCCTACAGTTACTGGTGGACTCCACTTCTGCATCAAAAGTGCATCTTCAGGATTTTATTAAAGAAATTAGAAATGTTGTAAAAATTGCATTTGCATCATTCGTTATCCTTATTCATTCATATCTAATGTGGTCTATGAAATTGAACTTGAGAGAAACGTGGCAAATAACTTGCTTCCCATTTATCACTGCAGCAGTAGCAGCTGCCTGGTGCAGCAGGAAGAAAAAGGTGATTGTGAATTAGCAACATCTGTCAGGGGAGGGACACAGTAGCACATATGCGTGGTATTTGCTATTTCTCTGACGAAATGCTGCCTACAAATGTTTCTTGCTAAAACAATAGTAATCATAACAACAGTAGTAATATTATGATAGTAACATTTAGCTGATACAGAATACTTTCTTTGTTGTTCAGCACCATGGTAAGGATTAAGTTAAGGACTTTATGTGTACTGTCTATCACATTTACTTTTCACTATTAGTTAGGAACTATTTCACTCATTGTTCCATAAGATATGTGAAGTTTAGTGAGGTTCGGTATTTAGATCAAAGTCACAAAACTAGCAAAGTTCAACCCGGGTTTGTTTTTTAACATGCACTGTGTCACCTGCCAGATAATGTCATACATACACTTAAACGGTGTTTTACAGTTTTTAAAGTGATTTCCTATAGCTCACAACATTATCATTTCAGAGTTTGGCTTGTGGTTGATAGGACATATGAAACTACTCATCTGACTTGTCACAAGGAGATCAAAGGCTTTCCTTCAATTGATATTCATGTGCCTTAGCTAGAAGCAACCTAATATAATGGAAAGAGTCAGAAGTCAGACAGACGCATTATTAACTTATTCATTCATCTTCCATGGAAATATGCATAGAATGTCTTCTATGTCACAGGTACAGAGCTTTAATTTTTCTTTTGCTTCTTTTCATCTGCAGGACATTGGACAGTTTACTGTGTCATGATTTTATAATACAAGAGTAAAGGATATCTATTCAGACAGATCCAGATTCAAATCTTAATCTGGATTCACCCGTTAGAAAAATAATCTATAATTGCCATTGGGGTCTTAGTCATAAATTCTTTGCCTAGGCTGATGTCTGGAAGAGTTTCTCCTGCATTTTCTAATACACCAATGGCAATTACAACAACAACAAACGTAAATAAATGGGGCTGGATTAAATTAAAAAGCTTCTGCACAGAGCAAATGAACAACCTACAGAATGGGAGAAAAATATTCACAAACTGTACATCTAATAAAGGGCTAATATCCAGAATCTACAAAGAATGCAAACAAATTAGCAAGAAAAAATCCCATTAAAAAAGTGGGCAAAAGACAGGAACAGAAGTTTTTCAAAAGATGATAGATAAATGGTCAATAAACATATGAAAAAGTGCTCAACATCACTAATCAACAGAGAAATGCAAATTAAAACCACGATGAGATATTGCCTTTCCCCTGTTAGAATGGCTTTTAAAAAAAAAAGTCCAAAACAATAGATGTTGGTGTGGATACAGAGAAAGGAAGACTTGTAGACTATTGGTGGGACTGCAAACTAGTACAACCTCTATGGAAAACAGTATGGAGATTCCTCAAATAACTAAAAGTAGATCTACCATTTGATCCAGCAATCTCACTACTGGGTATCTACCCAAAGGAAAAGAAGTCATTTTGTCAAAAAAAAACCCACCTACATTCAAATGTTTATTGCAGCACAATTCATAATTGCAAAGATGTGGAATCAACCCAAGCACCCATTAATTCATGAGTGGATTAACAAAATGCGGTACATGTATAACATGGAGTATTACTCAGCCATGCAAAAGGCATTAATTCATCTTTTTTAAGAATTTGGATGAAACCGGAGACCATTATCCTAAAGAAATATCTAAAGAATGGAAAAACAAATGCTGCACGTACTCACTATTAAATTGGAACTAACCAATGAGCACACATACGCACAGAGGGAAGTAAAACTCAGTGAAAATCAATCAGGGGGAATAGGGGAGAAGTGGATGGGCAAAAACTTACCTAACAGGTGCAATGAACACTATCTGGGTGATGGGCACACTTCTGTCTGTGACTCAAGCATTACAAAAGTGATCCATGTAACCAAAAACATCATCAGATTTTGAAATAAAAAAATAATAATCTATTCACTCACTTCCCATTACCCTTCTAATAACCTGTTAAATTTAAAATAGTGTATTAAAACAAAGACTATTTAGTGTACATTATTTCCAAGATGGTAATCGAAGCATTTTAAAATAAGTACATATATTTAGTCATTATATACTTCCTTCACTATTGTTTGTCAAAGTTTGTTTCCTTCAGATATAAATTGTCAGTTGTCAACTAAGAAGTTGAGGATTGTAACATAACTCTAAGAACTCCCCTAATAACTGTAATGTAGGTACTGTCATTATCATCTGTTTCTTTTCTTTTTACAGTTTTCACACCGAAACACAGAGAAGTTAAGTGATTTGTGCATGATTGCACACCTTGGAAGTAGCACAGTCACAATTTTAAACCAAAGACATTGTTTCCAGAGTATGCTCTTACCACAATTTATGATGTACCACATTGTTGCTCTGAGGGCCAAATTAAACTGAATATTACATGCAAAACACCTAACAAAAGGTCTGAGACATAGTAGACATTCAGTAAATGCTTATAGCCCAACCTCGTGAGGGTAGGTTTTGTGACTGCAAAGCTCTGCTACTTTCACTATGCTGCACAGCTCCCTCTATAGATACTTACAGAAATAAGAATGATGTGTCAGAGGAATTCTAAACAAAAGTCCATGTAATTTGTATCACAAAAATAGTCAAGAAGAGAATGTGGTTTCCTATAATAAAACAATTCATCTGTAGACCTTTTTTCCCCCTTCTCTAGCGTTCATTTTTATAATATCAGGTCATTGAGTATAATTTCAGTGATTCGTGTTCACATAAAATTTCAAATCTAGGTAGGTAGCTAATTAAACAATAAATTATTTAGCTAGAAAGAAAAAGCAATATGCATTCCAATTCTATATTGAAGTGTCTTGGAAATGAGGAACACTTCAATATAAAAGTATAAGTCTTCCCCTTCAAGTTAATTGACCATTTATTCAAAATGTTTTTGAATTCATACACATGTGTGTGTACGATTATAGTCCTCATTCTTTGAAGGCCACACTAATTCATATCTTATTTCTTTTTGGAAATATATATTTGGTTGTTACATACTCCCATCACTACTGTTTGTCAAAAGTTTATTTCCTTTAGACATATGTTGTCAGTTGTCAACTGAGAGGTCGAGGATTGTAACATAATTCTAAGAGCTCTAAAATATCGTCAGTGTTTCAGAATATAAACCACATGAAGTGATCTAATAAAGTGACTGGACCACTTCAGTTAGTCAGCAAGAAGCAATGCCTCCTCATTGTGAGGAAATAAAAGATATCATGTCATCCATGAAAATGGAATCAGAGACTGCCTAATTCTTCCCAGACATGTCTTGAAAGAACCATAGTTTCATTTTTCTGATTTTCTTTACCAAAAAAATAAATTAGAAATACAATTCAGCTCCACACAAGCTAAAAGCTCCCCCTACTGCTGAAGAGAATTAGGAAAACATCCTTCCATTTAGCTTATTGATCAAATCAAATAAGCAAGATCTCATTCCACTGGAAGGACTAAAGAGAGGGGGAAATAGTGTGGGAGACTCAACCTGCCACATCACTTACGGATCCTGTAGCTTGATTATGAGAACGGTGCTCTAATAATTTGTTCCCTCAACTGGACTCATTTCATTCACAGTTTGAATAGTGTGAACATTTCATCATGCTACATAGGATCCTTGATTTTAAAGATACTTTTTTTTTATAATATGTCTCTCCAATAAAAGTCAATTCTTTTGATGCTCAACAAAAGAATGATTTGTTCTAAATGCTGGAGGAAAAAGAAAAGCATATTTTGGACTCAATGGGCAAAGTTATATCTAAATGTGACACTTGATGTATAATTTACAGGTCAGGTTTTATGCACTTCAGGGACAAATAACATTAGTGCAAAATGTTAGTGAAACCGTTTAAGAATTAATGGTACTATCAGGTTTTAGGCTGAGTTCCTCCAAAAGTAGAAACTGAGGCAATGCTTTGAGTACGAGTACTTTATTTGGGAGAAATCCAGGAGGCAATAGAGGAGAGAGGACAAGTGAGAGGGGATAGGAAAAAAGCAAGTAGAATGTACATTATTAGACAGGTTATTGCTGTTGGCAAAAGAGGGTTGGTCCTGC